>JAHREE010000280.1:5806243-5884877 GCA_033628505.1 Tringa tobata
TGTAGGGACAGGATGGACGGCTACAGCCACCCCTGTGCACTATAAATAGTTGTTGGGCTGTTCTGACCAGGGAACATTTCATTGCTTGGAAATTGCACGTGCTGGCTGAAGTGAAGCAGGTGCTCCTCTCCAGGCATTGGTAGCCTACATGGCGTTTACTAGTGCTGGTAGCATTTGTTCTGGCTTATAGTAAACTCACTAGCATTTTAATGGACCACCCTTGTTATGTTTAGATAACAGGGAAGGGCTTAAAGTGTCAAATGATGGATGGGAGAAGTGGAATTGTGTTTTGTATGTTTCCTGTAACACTGAAAGTCAGGAACACTTAGTACTCCTTCTTGAGACTTAGTGCAGAGAGCCCAGAATGGTTTGGTTTGTAGTTAAGTGGTGAACTGAAAACTCCCAGTAAGTTTTTAGAGTATAGTGCCAGTGCACGCTTGTGCTGCCTTTATGTTTGCCCCTGAAGTCGTGTGTCAGAATATTGTTTTGCTTTGAAGCTGGAAATTGTGAAGTGGTGTGATGTCAGGAGAGTCTTCACCTGACTTCAGCAGGTGCCTGCAGCTTGCAGTGATCTCATGTAAGCTGTGTGATCCAGTAGCTAAAGCCATAATGAAGGACTCTTCTGCCTGGTTTAGGCTGGCCTCTTGGAGGACGATCCAGCAGCTTGGTGGCTGAAACGGCTGGCTGGCCCCAGGAACCAGGTATATGCCCCATGAAGTGGGTTTACTGTTGGGTACATACGCAGGGATGCCCTCTTCAAGGAAGCTGCTGCTATTGCTGAGCGCTCTGCAGCGCTCATCCCAGCAGCAACTAAAAGGTCTGCTTGGCAAATAGCCGTATGGGCACTTACTCCTGTGCGTAAAAGATGGGGCAGGGATACAGATGCAGAACAGGGGGATGTCTGCAGCAGGGATACTGATCTTGAGGAGGGAGGTTACTTCTGTGGGCACATTGTTACAGGAGCTGTTACGACCAGACAGAATTTTAGTGGCTTGATAAATTTATTTGGGGAAAAAGGAAACAAAATATCCTCAAATAACAGTCCAGTGTCTTCTTCACCTATCTTCCTTTTTTGAAAAGAACAAGAAAGTGATATTTCTTTGAGAAGAACAAGAAGTGATATATCTTTCCTTTGCGCTGTGGAAAGGACCCTGTGACTCATCCTGAGGAGAGAGAGAAGGTTTCTCCATGTCAGTTATATTAGGAGAGTTTCTGGGAAGAATGAGTGGAAAGGCAATACAGGATAGGAATAAAGTCACCTTTCATCTTTAAGACTTAGCACTTCCTGTACCAAAGAAAATTTACCAAAAGGAGTAAATGTTGAAAAGCTGCTTCTGTTTGAAAACTTTGAGTGATTTTCAGTTTGGATAAAGTCAGTTTCATTTAGGAATGTACCTGAAATTGAAAACAACCAAAAAACAAAACCCCAGGCATCAATATGCATTGTTTAGATCTGCTTTCCCTGTCAGAGAAGTAGCAATTTGTGCCCTTTGTCTGGGAGACACTGTCTGACTCTAAGTCTCTGGAGGAGTGGTCTTTTATGCTGAAAGTGTGGAGTATGTTTGCAGTAGTATAACGCTTAAAATAATTCATGTTTCCTTTAATGTCTGTGTGTGTTTTCCCACTGAAGAGAGATGAATTCTTGATATGGTTTCATCATGATTTCTGAAATGATGCTTAATGGAGTAGCAAAGTAAAAAAACCCTGAGAGTAAAGCACTCTGCCCTCTTCTATGCAAACCTAACGGCATCGAAACTTCTGCCTATGAGCTCTTTATGGATCAGAAAATCAACCAAAGTTTTAGGCATTGTTGAAAAGAAGATTATCCAGATGAAAATGCTCCAACTGCAGAGTTTGTTTGCAGTGTTACCAGCATGCCGGAAAATGAGGGTAATTGATTTAGGAATGTCGCATCGGAAGGTCCTTAGAGGTCAAACCCAGTCTCTCTTATCACTGGCACCTTGCTGCATAATCCCTTTCAAAGATTTAATGGCTGGTGCAGAAGCTTAGCAGGCGGGCCTGGAGCACCCAGGCTGATCTGGAGGCTGACTTTGGGTAAATTGTGTAACTCTACCTCTCTACCTTAATTTAGCTGTTCTTTCTCCTGGCCTATATACTCGTAGACCTTCAGGGCTTTTCAGAGTCTGACTATAACCAGTTTATCTACCATTCACAGAAATATTTCTATGGCTTTATTCTCTTGGACCCAGAGAAATTGAGGGAGGGGTAGGTATGGGTGGTGGGTTAGCATGAAAGAGGTTGCGGCTCTTGCACCTCAGGACCTAGTGTGGGTCCCACAGAGCCTGGTCAGGTCTCAGCAAGCCCTGACTCCAGGAATCAATGTAGCCCAAAGCTGTTCTTTGTTGTTAATGCTTAATCATGAACGTAAAACAGATGAGGCTGGAGACTGTGAATGTTTGAAATGTCAGTGCTTTTCCAGGACCATGGTGCTCACAGAGGCCATCTTCATGGGCTCTCAGGCATGTGCTGAGTGAGGTCAGAGTCAGAAGGGTGGAAGAACTGTTTTGTGTAGGAGCTGTGGGCTTCTACGCTTGTGCGTCCAACATACAAACTGGCAGCGGAGGGGGAAGAACCAGGGCATTTGGTCTCACAGATGTAAAATGCAATTCATATCTCCTTCACTTCCCATCTTCCTCTGTATTTAACATGGCACCAAATGTGGGTTCTTCCAGAAGCTGTGTGCACACATAGGTTTGCTAAATGAGTGATTCACTTCCTAACCTCTCCTGGCTGCTTGTACATCTGAGTCAGAGGGACTATTTGTGCCTGGCTTTGCTTTTTGTCCATTTGTGTGTTGGGGGGTCTTGTTTGGACATTTTCTTTAAAAATAAATAGGTATGGGGAAGAATTTTGACTTAAAAAGAGAGGGAGAAGATCTAAAGTTTAACCAGGTTTTTATGTTTAACTTTTCCTGGACTGGTAAAGAGGCTAAGGTTTGTATGTGTTTTCTCATCTCCCTAATCTGTAAACCTGACAAGTGCTACGCAGAACAACAATCTCGCTCCTCACTGTTTAGCAAGTATTGACTAGACCAAAATAACATTTGCTGTTTCCTAGCATCTATAAAGTGCAATATGTTCTCTAATAAATATTTGAAGCTCTCTCTATATAAATGTATCTATACTCATTTCGCTTTTCCTATAAAGTGGCTGTAAAATTTTTATAGAAACCTTGGTGATTTGACTGCCTGCTTTTCTACATGCAAATAGGAAACTGGATTATCCAGTTTTGATCCTATGCTCATTAGTGATGCTTTATTTTGTAAATCTTGTCATTCTCTTGGAGCTGTCATTCTTATATTAGACTTTGGGTGAGTTAATTTAAACAGCATACTATATTCTCGATCAGATATTATGGTGCTTTAATTATAGGAACTCTAATGAGATTAGTGGCCGTGAGTAAATCAGAAGGGATTGTTGGGAGTGGGGAGGGGCTGCATTCAACAGCTTATTTTGCATGGATGGTTTTGGTGGGACTAAAATCCTGCTCTTCTCTCCTGAGCATGAAATGTGGAGATTGTCTTCCCTCTGCCCAGGACATGTTACCAGTCTTTCTTTCTCCAGAGATTTTGTTTTTGACCACTCTATGTGTGTGACCTCTTTCTGAAAGACCTGGGGGGAAAAAAGCAGCTGACTGTTACAGGCAGGATTTCTGTGGGGAATGTGATTATAAAGCCACAAAGTAAAGAGGAGAATTTAGGAACAGGCTATATTGCCTAAAACTAGTCCCAGCTTAGAGCTGGAGGGACTTGACACCTGTGTGCCTCTTCAGGTGTCTGATTGTATCATGTAAATGATACACCTTCAAAGCCGTAGTCTGGCTGCTGCTGAAAACCAGCCAGCAGAAATGCAGGCACCAAGTGCTGAATCATCTGATGGTTAATGAGTTGCTTGTGCCCTGAGTCAAACCAGAACTCAGAAGGGCCACTGTCATTCAGTGTGGGAGAAGCTTTGTGTTTGCAAGGGTTATTAATCCAAAAAACATGCTCTAATGCTAGCTAACGAGTTGCTAGGACAGCTGCAGACTGGCTATCAGGAGGTGACAGCAGGGTTAGCCACCACTCTCCAGATGTTGTGTCAAGAACACAGAAGTTTGCAAAGGATGAAGAGAGGTGCAGAGAAGAGAATATACTACCTGCTAGATTTCAAGCTTTCTAAACCAAACCAGCCACGTAAGGTGGCTATGTTTCTGAGCAGAAGGAGGATGAGGAGGTGGCAGATAGACCTGGTCCATCAGCTGTGAGCAGCCTGTAAGCTGCAGGAGGACCTGAACTACTTCACTGTCATTTCAGAAAGTCTGTCCTGTTCTCCTGATGTGCTGTATGCAGTGCCAAAATGCTGCTGCATAGCCAGCTGCCCAAGGGTTGCTGTCAGAGCTCTGGATGACACTCAAGCACCTTTAAGATTGTAAGCATTAATCTTTAAAGTTGACTAGGTGTATTGCTGGTTTTCAGTCCCTCTTGAATGCTTGTTGGTAGATTCAGTTTGGGCCAAAACTTAGGTTTGGAACAAAGTTTTACAAATCAAGTGTTGATGGAAATTCTTTTAAATTCTTGTTAAAGAAAACTGGTTTTGAGAGGTGTTCTTGAATGACAATACTGCCTAGTTGTCGTGGTGTGTGAGGCCTAGATACTCTGTCAACATATCACCACTCTATGTGGTATGTTTGTTCCCTGGGTAGAAGTAGCCTCCAAGCCTACTCTGCATGGACAGCTATGATTTCCTCTTGTTCGGATAAGTCTTCGCCAGACCTAGAGCTGGGATACGGGGCCGTCTTTTCTTAGCCATGCTGTTATGTGGAAAAGGGGAAAAAGATTGGCTGTTCTTACAGCTAAGAAGATTTCCACTAAAACTCTGATCTGTAGAATCAGAAATGTTGGGAACAGAAAAGGTGGCGTCACCTTTGAACAGTTGCAGGAAGGGTTTTGCTAATTGGGGAAAGCTTGAATTCCTGGGGTGAGGGTAAATGGTATTGTGAAATTGTTGGTGTTGGTAGCAAGAGGTGAGGGTAAATGGCAAGTCCTACAGTGGTGCCGTACATTTGCTGGTGGTGTCAGTACAGTTGATTGTGAAGGGCACAAACTCCCTATGAATGTGAAACTGCAGTGCGGGATGAAGGAGAAAAGGTTTTGTTTTAGCTTGGGTTGAAATCTAATTTTGAAAATGCAGAATTTCTGTGAAGCGGAAGCCCTGCTCGTCAGCTGCCTCGGTGGCCAGTGTGTGGCACCTCGCTGCTCTGTCGGTGGGGTTGGCACCGGGGACCGGACAGGCCGAGCCGTGAGGAGATCCTCTGCCGGCTGCCTTCCCTCCCACCGCTCCCACCAGCTGTTCCCAGGAGCTACCAGGCACAGGTATGGACTCAGTCCAGAGATTTTAAAGTGAAATGAGTTGAAAACTGAACTGCTGGGTTTTAATTGCCCAAAGAGAAATGAAGGAGTTAAATGGGGGCTGGGAAGGCCTTCAGCTCACCTCTGCCCCATTCCTCTGTTTCTCCACCCAGAACAACTGTTCTTCCAACTGCTCTGGGGCCTCTTGGCCCTTCATTCCTCTCTTCTTCTTGTACAAATATCTTGCTTCCTGCTGTCTAAAGCAGCCAGGCTTGAGGAGAGTACGTATCTTACATGGCCAGGATGTAAGTGCATTGTCAAAATGATTAAGAGTTGTAAGGGATGCAATTTCTTCAAAAGAATTTAAACTGGTGAAGAAGGGCATTACTTACCCGGTTATGCTGGTTTATCTGTCTTTCAGTATACTTTAGCTGCTTGCACTTATATTTCTCTTGCTCGTTTTTTAATTTCTTTATGAATTATATTATTTTTTTAAAAGTCCTTGTCTGTAGGATCTTCTTAGCCAAGTGCGACTTTCTAATATAGAAAAGGTGACAAATTTGTCAAGTGATGAAGAGTTTATTTAACTTTTGAGTCCATTTTTAAGTACTTGAAAAATTTTTACTGAGGCAAAGAATTTTATGTGGAAGTTAGCGTGAATGTAAAAATAACACCATTCGTGTTGAACAGCCAGTTCTTAAATGTATGTTTTTCTGCTATAGCACACATACATTTATTGTATAGGTAAATAAGCCTAGTGAGAACAGTTTCTTAATGCAAGTGAAATGGAAAAATATTAAGATGAAAAAAAAATTCAAGACTTTACTCCTAGAGAATAAGATTTTATGGATTTTTGGTGTGGAAGGTCAGATGCTTAGCAGTAGTTTAACCCAGTTTTGAAACTGAAAGGGCTTAGAGTCCCCACTTACCTTGGTAGCTATCTCACTGCTCCTGTTTAAGGACAGTGTATATTTCCATTGACAAGCTTTCTGGGGTGTATGGTTGCTCCTGTTCATTTACTTAACTGTGAGAAGGGCCATGGACTTCCTAAATTACAATTTCATGAAACGATAAAGAAGTTTCTAACTCTATCCCACTTCCTTTTCCTTACAGCTTACTAGTGTAGTGCAGTTATAAAATGGTATCTCTTATGAAGAATATCTTATTGAAATAATAAAAGTTTTATCTTTATCCTTTCACGGTTTTCTTTCTCCAGTGGTGTTTTTAAGAACAGTACAAACTATATTGGATATCGTAGTGGAAAATATAAGGGGCAAAGTTTAACCTTCTCAAGCCTAGTCATGCTGATGCCATTGTGTATTGTTTCCTACCCCTGACGTGGTACGAATGGCAGCAAAGGCCAAAACCTCTAACTTCCTTGGTTTGGTTCCCTGATCTCGTAGGAATGATGGTGTGTTAGCTCAGGGGTGTAGGATGGGGATCTGAATGACTCTGTCCCTTTAGCTTGTAGGAAAGGGAAGTCCTATCCAAACTGCTTCAGCTGTGATGTGACTCGGTGGGGCTGCTCACACAATACGAGGAAGGAAGAAGAGCGAGAAGAAGGTTGCCAGCATGGGATGGGCTTGGTGATGTTGTAAGAATCAGTTTGCCCCAGAAGGTGGGTTTGCTCAGGATAAACTTTCATAAAACAAAAGGGAATCGTGAAGACTGGTGGCCTTCATATATAAGGTGGATGTTTGGCCTCTGTTTAAACCTGCAGCTGCATACTGGCCGGTTATTCTGGTAAATGGTGGCGAGAAATTGAAATGGGACTGACTCTCTCTCTGGTTTCCTATTAGATGGGGATGGGCAAGTCAATAAATTTGACTTCAAAAAGCAAACAACAAATGTTCCCTCCCTCATATTTTAAACACAGTTTAAAGTATATAACTTTAGTACAGGACTTCTAGGAAAATAAAGGATGTGTTTTACTGGACTGCTGGAAGACTTTTATACCCTATAGGCAGTAGAGAAGGGTGGAGTAGGCAGTTGCAGCATGCCATCTGTGACACGATTATGGAGGTGCTGTGATAAGTGCTGCTTTCCTGAACAGGCAAAAAGTACATCGCTATTGGCAGTGCCATCGCTGCTGTACGGGGGCAAAGAAATGGTGAAGAAGGGCTTCTTAGCTCTTTCAGCTCTTTTGATACTGCTTGCTGTGTGAGTGCACTTTGGGGAGAGGACACCTTGTGCCTTTGCATTCCAGCGTACCTGAGCAGTACCGGGTATGATTTGTCTGCTTAGAATTACTCCTTTAAAGGCCTTACGGAAGCAAATGTATAAACTGCTCAGTGCTTTTTCAAGTGTGTGTGCAGCTCAGTTGTGCAATGGCTTGGAAACTCTGCTTAGTTAACTTTACGGTATTAGCATGCAACTTAAAGAGGGGAAAGAACGTGCAACTTCAAAGTTTTTTGGAATGGACAGATCCACAAAAGAGGGAACATGCCCCATATAGTATTCGATGCTAAGTGTTGCGTATCGGCCACAAAATGTGCATGTTAGGACTCCAGGGAGAATTATGGTGGCAGTAATGTATTTCATTGTGGTGAACTAATCCTACTCAGAGTAAGGCTAGAAAATCAGTTGTAAAGCACTGGAATTCTGTCTTAATGTTGTTGCTGTTAGAGACTTATGGGTATTGATGTATATATGTCTACCTAAACCTCAAGGCTGAAGTGATGTATGTTATTAAAATCTGAGTATCTCAAAGTATGCACTTATCTATGGTTCCCATTTTCCTTATATATTGACAGTGGAAATAAGGCCATCTCAGAATTTTTCACCCATTTGTATAATGGAAAGTAGATTCAGACTTGTTTTTGTTGTGTGTCTCGGTAACACTGAGAGCAGTGTTCAAACTTCTGAAGGTGCCCATTCTTTCAAGGCATTATTTGGAATTGTAACTTTATTTTAAATTACTAGCAGCTTCCCAGTCTCTGGGATTTAAACCTTCTTTGTAGTTAGTTGTGACTACTGCTGATGGGCATTACTGAGTACTTTTGCCTCAGTATGTGTTTCATGTGAAGGCTTGATTTGCTGTTCTTTTTGTGAGAGTAACTTGGCAAGTCTTGCCTGAGGTATCCCACAGTGTGACATTTCATGAGGACCTCACCTAAGCCAATGCAAACGGAGGCATAGCCAGACAAAGCCAAGCACCTCTTCTAGTAAATGAAGGATCTAAAATGAGTTCTAGATCCCATTCTTTTTCTTTCTATATCAAGAAAAGCAGACTTCCTGTCTAAAGCTGAAGGTTTACAGTTGTTTTAGCTAGCAGCACTACTCGCCCTTCCTTCAACTTGGTCTTTACTGTTTCTGCATCATCTGATCCACCTGCAGGTTAAAATTAACTTTTTACAACCATTCTTACAGTTGTTTTTTTTGTCTTATCCAGCTCCTAATTGTCTCACGCACAGCGTACAAATGTTTATTCCACATGATACTGAATAAAGCCTCCATGACCAAGGAGGGCCATTTGTTTTGGAAACTGTGGCAGCCTGTGAGAACAAAACAATTGAAAAGGCAGTGCGAGGGAAGGGGGAATAAAGCATGTCCAAGAGGACTGGATGTGGGGGTTTGCATTGGAGTTTGATGAAATCAGACCTGCAATGTTGTTTTGTCACCACATTGTTTCTTCTTTCACAACCCAGATGGAAGTCGCGGCTTGTCCAGCGCCTGAAGGTGCATCTGCACACACAGATCTTGGACAGTCACGGTGGCATGGTCCAGAGTGTTTCTCTGAGTTGCTCACGGCACTGAGATTCTCAGTCCAGCCGTGACTGGTACCCACCAATCCTGTCTCTGCTTCCTGTGGTGTTGTTAAATAAGAAACTTTCAATGAGCTGGAGTTTTAAAGCATCCCCAAGTGTTTTGTAACAGAACAGATAAGTCCTAAGGCAATTTTGTAAGTGAAGTTTTTCATGTGAATATTCTTGCAAATGGGGCACCTCTTGATCTTGCTTGTTTCAACAGTTTTAGTCTGCTGCAGCCAAGCAACACCGACTTCTATCATTTTCTCGAGAAATTTTTCCTGCACCAAGGAGCTCCAAGAGAAGCTCCTTGTTGCTAGTTACCTGTTCGAATAACAAGTGAAAAGATGCAGAATTCAAAATGATAGAAGGGTTTGGGGGTTTTGTGTGGATTTAGTTGTTAGATATTTTTTTTTGTTTGTTTGCAAAGAAACAAAATGCCTGAAGACTAGTATTAAACATCATGTTATTTAAAAATGCAAAACAGTACAAGGTGCAGCACTGTCATGAACTGGCATGCATCATCTTGAGATCTTGGCTTAAGAAACTCACTTGCTGATTTTCTTATGTGATGATCTTCATTTTTTGAGTAGAAGCCCATCTGACTGGAATGTTAGCAGGAGGCAGTGAATCTGGATTAATGATGACAGATGATGCAAGAGGTTCATAATGATATTTGAGGATGTAGTAGAGAGAGGAGAGCAATGAGGCCACTGTATGTGGGGAGAGCTTATTTGGAATCTTGGGCACCAGTGTTTAAGAAAAATGGCAGGAACCAAGAAGGAGTGCAAGGAGAAAAGTGCTGTTGTGCAGTTGCAGAACTGCTTGTTTTAGCATAATGAACAGGAGAAATGACTGCTCTCTCTAAATGCAACTTTGGGTAGGCAATTCTAAACAAGCTTGGGCACAACGTAAACTACAGAAATTGCAATCAATGAGTTAAGTGAGGCTAGAAGTCAGTGTGGGCCTGCATATTTGGGAAAGAAGGAAGGGATTTGGGAGAGCCTCTCCAGTCTCTGAATTTGGGCAGAAAGGTGCAGTATCTGAGCAGTTCTCAAAGCCAGCACCTTCGATGCCAGCAAAAGAGACTTACTATGTGGTACCATTATGCGCTGAATTTCACCCAGTTGGGTGGGAAGGCTGCCTGTGCTTCTGAGAGCGTGCTCTGTTGAGAAGCTTGGGTGCAGTGAGGAAATTATGGAAGAGTTTTATTGTCTGACATTACTACTTCTTTTTTTAACCATTGAACACAGCAAAGGCTTTTCTAATGCCCAATGTGTACCTGCAAGCAGTGCACTTCAAACCATGCTTTGTGTCCAGTGTTTTTCAGTCTGTATGGAATCTGAAGTCAAATATTTCACACTGATTTTAGGAGAAATGGTTTTTAAATACATTTCAAAACTGTGTTTTCAAGACTGTGTTTTTGGTTGGACTGATCTGGCTGATCTGTCCTCTCCCTCCATTGGCAAAGAAGGGCCTGCATTGCTGTTACCTGACTTAACCTAGGCTATAGAGGATGCCTTTGTGAAATAACTCTCCAAGGGAATTCATGCAGGCAGTTGTATAAAGAAACTTATGAGAGAAAGAACAATTAGCAAAGACCAGTGATTGTTTGTTTTAGTTTCCCCAGATTGCTTTTACATGAAAACAATGAACAGAACAGCTGTTCTGTACAGAAAAGCTATGTAACATTGAAAAACAATCTCTGAAATTGAGTGGTTTGGGTGTGGGATTTGGGGTTGTTTTTTTTTTTTGGTGAAACTGCAGTTACCAGCTGGGTAAATTGTTGTAAATTACTGGAAGGTGGCAGGTGCTTGTTGTTGAACTTCCTTATCTTTCTGTTATTCTTTAGTTTAGCTGTATGCTTCCCTTGAGAGGCTGCAGCATCTTCATTCTGGATTTCTCTCTTGATGTTCTAAGTCCAATTCTAAGGGTTTTTTCCCCTTACAGTTATGTTGTTGTTTTTTTGGTTTTTTTATATCAGTATCTGATGTTTTGTGGAAGGATTTTAGCATCCTTAAAGTACTTACGTTGGCTGGCAGGTAGTCTTGTGGTAGCTCAAGGTGGTTGCAAGGTGACTTATTGGGGATTCTGGTGAAATCCATGCTGGCTCTGTGCCCGGCATGGTGTACGTAGAGAGAGCTTTGCTGCTGAGATACAATAAACACTGAGTTTCTGTATTCATCCCAAAATATACCTGCAAGCTGCCTAAATGAACTTGTTGAAGCTGTTGTGCTCTTTATAGCTGCTATATGCAGGAGTTAGATCCACAGGGAGAATCAACAAATCTTGAACAGAGGTAGAGGCTGAGTAGCCATGCACACGTGTCTATGTCTTTAATGTCCTGCATGCATTGGCAGCTTTGAAGACTGTGTAGCATTAAAGGATATTTTTATTCAATTCTTGTTAAGTTAGGTTCATACCAGACTAGATTGGTTTCCTGCAGGGCTTTCGTTTCATGCAGTGTCTCTGAGTTCACCAGTGAAGTCTGGGAAGATAAATTTCATGGAAGTACTAATTGATTCAATTTTTTTAGCTCTGAAATCAGTATCAGGCACTAATCTGATCACAACAAACCTACTTTTAGACTTGAACATATATAAACATGAAGATTGTGATATATGCTGACATAAACAGGCATTGAAACATTAAAAACATTTCTGAAAGATATAGGCTTATGATTTTTAATGGATTACTTCATACATGTAAGCTGTGGTGGAAAAACTGATGAGAACTCTGTCTGGAATATATCAAATAATAATCTTGGGTACTGGCCTATTGAGACCCTTGAAAAATGCACAAGTACTGCCCAAGGAATAGGAAAAGGCAGATGAAATGAAGTAATTGGCTGGCTAATGTGTATTTTGAGTGGGTTATAAAATTTTTATTTATGGTAGGAAGTTGAGCTTCTTCAAAAGGTATATGCTTATCTAATGAGTGCTGTAAAGATCCTGAAGACTGCCCTCTGTTGTCACCAGCTTTCAACTTTTGCTCTCTTTCTTTTTCCTTTTCCTGGATGAGCTTCCTTTCCATGATCAGGAGCTTTTTAAAATGGTATTTCCTTTCCACAGAGATTCTTTTGCTTATGGTATTTGCAGTTGTGTTCTGAAAAGGTGGTTTACACAACTTAAGACTAACCTGGCCATGCTTTGTACCGGTGGTGTCGTGCTGTAGCGTTAAAATAAGACGCTTAAGCCAAGGCTGAACCTTCATGACACATCAGTCACAGCTGGTTTAAGAAGCTCTTCACCATTCCCTGCGATCTCTGTACACCTCTGGATGGGGAGCTGAGCTGTGTTCGCATCAGTGAAATTACTGGTGATGATTTTTTTATATTTTTTTTTCTTCCCCCCCTTGCTGCAAGGTCATGGGAAGCGTTGTTACTTGCAGCTTGGAGAGCTTGGGATTTGTCTTTCTTCTGGACAAGCCAATGTATAAAATCATAAAAGCTTATTACAAAAAGTTTTTTTGAAGACACCCACCCTCTCCCCGCCAAGTAGCAGAATTAATTCTGTTCTCCCTTTTCTTACCTGTCTCTAAAGCTCTAGAAATGAGGAGAAGAGACAGGAGTAACCTTGAGATTAAGATTTCATTTGTCAGCTCTTCCTCTTCTTTTTCCTCCTTTCTTTCTCTTTGAGCATAACTTGGTTGGGGGCAGCAGGATGTTGGGAGAAGGAGTTAAATCTTTCTCTGAAGCAATAGAGTTCCTGTCGAGAGTGTTTTGCAGGTGACACCCTTATGTGTGATGGCACAGGGGACAGGTTTGCTCAATTACAGCTTTAATGTTTCAGTTAAACCTGTATACCGTGTTGGATGTAATGAGAGGTGTTTTGATTCCACGTAGGTGATCAAGTGCTCGTGCAGGAAGTGACTAATACAGCTGGGCAGGTAGGGCTGCACTAATGAGACCAGAAAGAAAATGGGCTTTATTTAAAAAAGAGCAGCTGTCACTATGCAATCTACAGAACACATCACGTAGCAGTAGGAAATTTTACCGTACTATATACTGTTCATTTAGCATACTGTTGCTTTGACCACTTACATTTTAGAAATGATATTTTTGGGGGGTTAAGGTTTAGAGAAGCTATCTGCATATATCATGTCTTGAATTGTACAACAGATATGTTAATCGTGTTAATACTACATGTTGCAAACCCAAGCAAACAAGAAATTGCTCATAGCTTTTTTTTCTTAAACTGGAAAAAGTACAGGATTACGATAGCTGGTCAGTCCTAGGTGTCCTAGAGTGACCACAGTGGAAAAACCTTGGGATGATGCCTACTTGTAACTCCAGTTTAAACTACCTTGAAAATCAGTTTTGCTTTAACTTTTGGGGGAAAGGATGGTGGGTTTTGGTATGGTTTCGTCTGAAACTATCCGCAAACTTGTAAAATTCTAAAAATGTTGTTTTGCTTGAAAACTAAATTCAGGGAAGCAGTATCTAATTGTTGAAATTTCCTTGAACCTGTAAATATTATATGGAACGACACTGACTACTGTAACAGTGCAAATATCTATGATAAAGCTTCATACTGAAGTTAAATTAGAGCTTATTCTGTGAAAGAGGAAATATATAGATTTTGCATAGCTTCCTTTCTCCTTTCATGTTTCCTTTTGGATTTTTATGTTTGGACTCTTGCTGTTAGTTTCCTTCTGAACTTGCATGCTGCAGGAAATTGTAATACTTCTGGAATCATGATGCTTCCATCCTAGTGGCAGTTAAGTGAAACGGTCCTAGTTTCTTCTCCTGGACTTCCCCCTTCACCTCCTTTCCCCCCCCCACACACACACTTTTCTGGCTAGATCTCTTGAGCAGTTTCTGCTGGTTGGCCAGGTTGCTGTGCTCAAATTTGTGGCTCAGTGGGTTTGACTTTCCAAGTGTCTTTCAAAAGTACTTCTGTTGCGTGGTAGTCAATACTGCGTGTATGAAGTTTGACTAATCCCATGTAGGACATGAATCTGATACCTTCCGTTGTAAGATGTTGACCTGATGTCATAGCTAAGGAGGAAAGTCATTCAAGTCCCATGTGAATTCAGCAAGTGCATTTTTTCCCCATTCATTTTTTTCATGAGTAAAAGTAACTTTCATGTATCACAGTTGCGATTTATTGTCTGCAATCGTAACTCAGATTACTTGATTTTTCTTTGTTTCTTCGAAATGGAAATGTTTCATCCCACTTGAATCTGTAGGGAAAATCCTAGCAAAGAGTTGGTCTGGATACCTCAGAGAATGAACTTGGGAGAAACCTGCTTATTTTGTTGTTCCTGCTAGTATATTTTAAAAGAAATGTATAAAAAAAATCCCATTTAGGCTATTTCACTAAAAGTCTTTAGCGTTCAGTGATTGAGTGGGGAGCTCAACATTGTAGGGTATCTGTCTTCGTATTTAGAAATATTGTCCACAGGGAATCAAATGATACATGATGAAAAACTACAATCAAACATGCAGCTTTTTTATTAGGTGGCTTAACTTACTAGTAATTCTGACAGCATCAAACTGTCCCAGTCTTGTGGGACTTGAGCAAGATTGACTCTTTGTCCATCCTTACTGGCTGAGACCCCTGTAATATCCTGTGGTGGATCCTGGAGCAGCGTGTCACTTCTCTGGTGTGTGTTCATGTTCCTTTCCTGCCGTCCAGGAGGAGTAGGCAAGCCGAAATGCAGGAGGAACAGCAGGATGGAGGTGGCAGAGGAATTAAATTGTATGGGACAGGAAGGCTTGTTTCTGGATGCAGTGCCACGACGTGGGGGCTGAAGGGGGTCTACAAGCCAGTGGCAATCCTTGTAAGGCTTCAGATGTGGAGGATGGAGGCTAATAAGGACTGGCCTGCTGAAGAGTAAGAAGACTTTGGTGTGGGGAGGTCTGTCTCAGAGAGACCAGAAGAGAGGTGGGGAGAGGGGAGACAGGGTGTCTGCTGGCTGGGGCAGGCTGCAGTCAGGCTGTGGGGGTCTGCTTGCTGTCTGCATTTCTGCCTAGGATGAGATCTCTCCTGGTAAATCCCTAGTAGCTGGTCAGCATAGAATGACTGCCTAGTACTGCTAGTGATTATTCTGTAAGTTCAAGCATCGGGGTTTTTTCCCTCTATACATGACGATTGACTTTCAACTTGCTGACAAAATGCATAAAGCTGATATTCTGCCATACAACTGGCTTTCAGAAGGGGGGTGATTACAGCTTTCATGAGTCTGGGAGCCATGAGATGAGAGAGAATAATGTAATAGTTAAGGTAGGAGAACTGCGTCGTCGTTTTTTCCTGGCAGTATTGGAGACTTCCGAGGTGATCCTCGCCAAGACCCATAACCCAGACTTCTCATAGGTGACCACTTAGTGCAGTGACTCAGTTTATGAACTTGCCTCTGGCACTCGGAGTCATCAGGAGCTGTGCTTTGAGGTAAATCAAGGTCACGTTAGGAAAGAGACATTCTTATTTGCAAGACGTTCATGTGCTATAATGAGAAATTAATAACTTTCTTTAGAGGTTTGGTGTGCAGAAATAGCTGAAGATGCACATTAAAAATGCTTTTATGATCTCTGTTTATTTTAGCATTCTTCCTGTGTGGTGAAAGATTTGCTAACCTGTTCTTACTGATTACAGTTTTGCAAATGAGAAATCAAATGGAACTGTAATTTGCACTTAGTTTTAAGCATAGCCATTTGTACTTTGGAGACTTGGCACCCAAAATGCGCATAGTATGTGGAAATTAGCACCGGTGTGGGGTTTCTTTTTTACTGATTTTACTGATGTTTACTGTCTTCTAGATGTATACAATTTTGACAGACTTCCCAATATATAATAAGTTTTTCATTGTGCAAGACGTGCACGACTCTTCTCCATGTGAGAGTGTGATATAACTGATCATTTGGGGGAATAATTGATCAGCTGGAAGACTCGAGCGCTTTTCTATTCCATTTAAACTATATGTAAGTCTTTTATTCAAACTTCTATAATTCTTAGCATACTTATAGTACAATATTTGTTCTAAACATGCATTTCAGTTGGAAATAGACTCCAGAGACCTCATTATTAAAAATGGCTTTATAATTAGGATACCCTATGCACCAGAATACAACAAAGGATTAATTTTGCCTTTAATAAAAGATGTTTCATTAAAACTAAATGATTTCATAAAATGTTCTTAAACTTTCCCTTGATACTGCCTTACTATTGCTTGGCAGCAAGTGGCTTGTGTGGATTTAAGTGTAAGCATTCTTTGGCTTTTTCAGAGTTGTCATTTTTACCTGAGTGACCCAGTTTTAAAGGATTCTATTTTAATATAAATTTTAACTGATTTGTTTAGTTACTTTTTTTCTTGCTGTTCAGGTAATTACTCTGTTCCTAAATTAAGTTTGACAAAAAAAAAAATCAGTTTTTTACACTTTTTTTTTCAACTGTTTCAACTATGTCACCTTCAATTTATATACAGAATGCGTAGAGTATGGGAGGAAGGAAAGCCAAAGAGCGGCTTTCATTCCGTTATCCACTGAATTTCAGGGGTGCCATCTTCATGTTAGTATCATTAATTACTTGATACTAAAAGTTTGGCAAGCCTGTGTGCTTGTAGGAAATGGAGTTGCACGGGCACAGAGCAGGACATGAGGTGATCATACTGGGTGGGGAGGAGTGCCAGGGACTAGCTCTGGAGGAATGCTTCTGCCATCCCTCCCTATCCAGTTGGGAATCAGGGAGTGGGAAAGTCATTGAGCCTGATCTCTTGCCACCAAGGAAAGTGCTGAGACATGTTTTGACAAATATTAGAGATCTTAACTGTCATGGAGAACCCTTTATTGGGGACTGTCTAGCTGGTTTTCTGTCCTGCAGTTGCTGCCAGAAATTCTCAGCTTTTATGGCATTTCTGGTTCAAAAACCTATGGTATATCCAGGTGGTGGTGAGGAATCAAAAGTAGGCATGTGTGGACAGAAATTCCAAAATTGCTGAATTTACTAGGAAATTGACACGGCCATGTTTGTTCTCCTGCAGTGATGTTTTGATTCTTTTAGAGAAATGTCACTACAACATAGAGCTTAGCTCTGCAGCAGGATGCCACCCATTTCCCTCACTGCAGGCAGCATTTTGGTGAAAAGTGCATAACAAACACATCGCTTATCTTGGTGTTTGGATGTGCTCCCAAAACCACAAAAGTCACAGATACAAATATTACTGCCTGCCTTTTGCACAGAAGAATCGATGTGCTTTGGGGCAGCAGTTTCCTGGGTGGCAGCGACGGCAGTTTGCAGTGGCAGCTCCCGCTGTTTGGTACAGGTGCAGGTTATTTTATGAGTGCAAAACCTTCTCTGGACGAAGGAATGGGGCAGCTGGAGCAGAGGGTAGCCAGGCTCTGTATGTGTGTTATTAAAGTGAGGAAAATTAGGTGGATTCAAAAAATACTGAATACTGAATACTTTTCTTCCCCCTCGTATGTCAGGCAAGAGGACATTATGTTCCAGGGAAAAACTGCAGGAGAGAAAAGATGTGACTTGTGAGAAAGGCAGGGACTTCCTAGTGGGTGCCTCTTCTTTCTTTTCCCTCAATTTTCTCTTCTCATTTTCTTCCTCTCCCCAAACAGGCTAGAGCAGCCATGACTGCTTTACCCTTTCTGAAGTCAACCAGAGCTAGCCAGGCCTCTACAGAAGCTTGTATTGGTGGCAAATGATCGTCAGTGATTGCTTAACCATAGAGGGTAATTGTGGTTTGCAGCTACTGGGTAGAAAAAAAGTAATTCTTGTCCCATTAAAAATCTGAAACACAACTAATATTTTGAGAGAGGTTATATTTGGATAGACAGGTCAGTGACATTTAACATCGTGTGGTGTGCTTCCTTTTCAATGAAAATATCAATGAAACGCTAAATCGGATATTTTTCAAAAGTTTTCATCTCCTTCCTAATAAACATTCTATTTATTTTCTTGTCTCTTTGTCAGAAAAGCTATTGATCCTTTCTTTCTGGTCTTGCAAAATCTGGAGTTGGAGAGATGCATGTCCTTGTGTATTCGTGTGTTCCCTTACCATACTTTGTAACAATTCTTTTCTCCTCCTGTGCTGCTTCAGTTCCTACCTGTTAACCTCTCTCCCACTGAGGACTATATATATGCTTTGGAAATAATTAATGAAACTAGAATTTCCTCAGCTAGTATTGAATTCAATTACTACTGGAGTCTGTAGTTTCAGAAGTGGAGATGGATATAGTTGTCTTGATACCTCCCTCACCTCACTTCACCTGCTCACCCCCTGGCTGCCAAGCTGCAGTCCTTACTGGTGGTGGTTTGAAAACTCTGATACCTACTGGTAGGAACAAAGCTGCTTCTTTAAATATTCAGTGTAGTAACCTGGTTTCTGGAGCCCTGCAAAAGTTTAATGGTGGTGAAAGTGATGCTTCAAGGTATCTAACAGCCTGTTCATCACTTTACAAACCCTCATAGTGCATAATTCTTGATTGTTTTATTTTGGGGGGGAGAAAGGAGGGAGGGTTAGATAAGTTTGAAGCATTTTTATTTTTTTTTTTTTAAACAGACAAGCAGTATCTACAGAAATTATAAACAGTGGTTTTCCTCCAATTGTAGGCATTTGTTCCCCCAGAATTGTATGTAAGTTGGATACTTTGGAGGCGATATCTTTACTCTTGAAACAGAACAATTAATTGTATTTAGTAAAAATTCTGTGCAGTGTATGTCAAGTTAGTGAGGTGTCCTGTTTGAATATCTTAATATATGCTTTTATTTTTTATAACCATTGTTTTATTCTTACACTCAATTGCTTTACAGTGCTTTGTAGCACGTGACAGTTTTTGATAGTTTCTCCCTGCTTCTTGTTCATAAGTTGCTGAGATACCTATTAACTTGGTTGTTTCCTTACAAGTAATGCTCTTCTTCTCTTTAAAAAGCGTAGTTGCTTCATAACCAGTCCCTTTGCTTTAGCTTCACAGATAAGACTCTTGTATCCTCCAGAGACAGCTGAGAAGAGCATTAATAGTGCCAATAGAGAAGCAGAAAGTGTGAAGACTGTCTAAAGGACCACAGGGTGTGTGTTAGGGCAGATGCTGGGTTCAGACCTGAAGCTCAGTGAAAGATTTCTATGCATGTTTCCAAGCTGTTGAGCATTTTAAGTACTTGCACAGAATGGGAAAATATACATTACTACTCAGAAACCTAATAATCACCTAGCTATGCCAACATATAGGCTGCTTTCTGAAGAACAGTAATTTTAGGACACGTGTATGGAAAACACTGATGCATAGACTCACATGGAAAAGGAATCAGTATAGACCTTTAACCCTGGTACCATAGATGCCAGTAGCTGTTTTTTACTGAGGGGAGCTTCTGAGCATATTTCAGGCTTGTGCCTACCTAAAGGTAAGCAAATTTAACACGAGAAGTACCTGGTACATGATCTGAAGGTGTAGATTGCCCAGACAGGCAAGGCAACTGGTGGCCAGCTACCTCTGCAAGAGTCCTTGGCCTTGTGTTTCCCACTTTTTCTCTTGGGTTGCAAACTAGCGATCATATGTCACAGGGAGAATTAATTCGGCTGCCTGATCAATTGGAAAACTAATTTAAAAACACTTCAGTCTCCTGTGTTAGCCCACTGAAGCTTCTCTTCTTGCAGCCTTGCGATTGCTCTTTAACACAGACCCGGAGAAGGGAAAGCTATATTGACTTCTTCAGCCATTAGGCAGGGTGCAGTTTGACATAACAACAGTCTTGGCTGACTGTGACCTGCTGCAATGGCCGAAGGGGTCTGAGACCTGGGGAGAGATACCTGGAGCAGCTGATATGTGAGTGGTCTGGCTGGACCTGCACCCCAAACCTTTCTGGCTGGTGTCAGTGTTTTGTCACATAACTGGAGATCCTGGGCTAAGCTCCTGGTGATGCAGGGTGAACAAAAGGGATTGAAAACATGATGTGGTGGGGAAGGGGCACCTTCCTTGTAGGTTTTTTTTCTCCTACGTGCAAGTACTTCCACAGTCTTATCTGATCACAACAGTATTTTTGCAAGAATCAAGTCTCTTCCTCTCTGTTAACTCTGAAATTTTAGACCAGAGTCTAACCTGGGGCTTTTTAACTTACTCTTCCTCTGTTCTTTACTTCTGCCTCACAGCAAAAGCAGACTCGGAGCACAACAGGACATGGAACAGGTTCATCAAATCCATATCAACGTTTTGAACTCCTAAAGAGTTTGTAGTAAAGGTCATATGTTGTTATACTTTTTTAGACATAAATTTACATGTATGAACAGCTGGTAAATAAGTAGTAGTGTGTAGGGGGTTTTGTTTGTTTGTTTTAAAAGAGAATTTGGAACAACTGGGGAATCATGATTTCTTCTCTTCTGACAAACGTGATATGAAAATGAGTGTTTTTAACAGCCTAATCAGCTGATAGAGCTGCCTTTAGGAATTCAAATGAGCTTGCTTCATGTTTTCTTTGCTTTATGAAAAGTAGTAGGCAGAATATATTGTTCTGAACACAGTTACGGTTTGTTTTTCCTAGTGTAAAACATCTGTGTTGTCTGCTTCTCCCCTTGTTTAGCTGTTTCTAATGATTTTGTGATGTTGTAAAGATTCTAGATGCTGTGACAAACAAAGTCTGCAGCAACCAATACACAAACGTTCTCTATTAATCCAGTTGAAGGCTGTCTTCTGGCTTCAGTTGGGATGCAATTCTGACAAACTATCAGGGAGACAGACCTGATACTGTAAAAAACCCCAAATTACTGCCACTTTGTCCATCAGGAGAATTAACTCTTATAGTTTGGCTGTTTAATACAGTGTTTAGAAATCACTGCATGCTAGACCATGCAGCTCTCTACTGGATTAGATCAGTTCTGGGGCAGAATTGTACTTTCAACTTGTGTAAGAGGATTTTTCTTCTGTGCCATAGTATTCTGTTGTCGTGTCTTAGGTAATAGTTTAACTGTTTGATGATGGGTAATTTACTCCTATCGGGGTGACACTTTTGCTTTGCTTTCACTTTTGCTTCTCCAAGTATCTATCAGAGCCACCGCTTAAGTTTTTGCCTCAAACTGTTCCCTGGGGAAGGCTGTGCTGTTTGGACATCTTGATCCTGTACATTTGCTCCCTGTTGTGGCTGTATCTGTCATCACATTAAATGTGTATTGAAATGTGGTTTAAACTTAAAATGCGTTATAAGAAATACCTTCATAAAGTCATGTGAAATTGGAGCTTTAGCACAGTATCTGGGGTTTGTCCAAATGAAGGTATGTGGGGAAAAGCTTGGGAGTCCATTCTGCATTAGCCTTTCCCAGGAAATATTTATCCCTTAAAATGTGTCACTAGTCCTCTTATTGCTTAAGCTGTGTAAAAGTTGCCAAGCTGTTTCACTTTGTGGTAGCTTTGGTAGAGTAGCTTGTCACCAAAAGCAGCTTTGTTTATTGTGGATAGGTACTGGTATGCTGACGTAGGTTTCTTTACAGGGAGGCGGAGCAAAATAACTATTTAGAATTCAAATTGTAGCTACTTTGTAACAACTTCGGTGCATAAACAAATTTCTTTAAATTACCTTGTTTGTAGCAGAAGGTAAGTGATGATATTTTAACCCCATGTATTCTACCTTGAATCTTAGAAATGAGGTATGTTACTGACATCTGCCAGTGACAATCATCTGCCAGTTTTAAAAGTACTTTTCAGGCTTTCTTCTGCTCTTGCTTGCACCTATGCAACTCTGCTGTTCCTATATGAAATTTATCAAGTGAGGGCACAACTTGGTTTCGTGTCTGATACTCAAGAATCGAAGCATTGACTATTAATACATGCACAAGAAAACTCACCTACAACCTCAGACCTAGCAAAGAAATGGAAACTAAATAGTTGTAGGTAGCTTTCTTAAGGAAAACAGGACAGTTTAAGAATGGCTATTAAATGGTTGTCCCATACCAGGGAATGTAGATGATCAGGGTGGTCAAGATAATAGTTGAGAGATTTATGTTAAAAGTTCTTGCCATTTCTAAGTCATCACCCATATCCATGGCAACTCTCCGTTAGGTTCTGTAGCCATCTTCTGAGATGGAGTAGTGAGACACGTGGGAGCATACCTCTCCCAACTCCATCCTTCGATTATGAGAGCTTTTCTATGTTTTATACTAAACGCCACTTTCAGTTGGGAAAATACTAAGCACCCCGAAATGTGTCTGTAGGTACAACAGTAAAATATAACAAGTTCAATTAACTATTGCTGATGATACCAGCTGAATTAATCTGTATTAGAGGCTCAGTAATACAGATCACTGAATAGGTTGTGCAAGTCTACAGTGGTTTGGACTCTATTTTATTTGAAAGGAGAGTGCTGGTTGGTAAATGTGAACTCAGGAACGTTTTCCAGCTGTTGTGTCTGGTTGGGACCCTGCCTAATAAATAGTAGAAAAACAAGCTATTTTGATCTCCCTTTTCAATATAAATAGTTCTAGGATCAATTGTTGCTGTTGTTGATGGAGTTTGCTTGGCTCCACCTGAAGGCTAAAGTGATATTTTTTAGTGAAGATTGAGACCATGTATTTTTCACTTTTCTATAATGCTGTTATAAGAGCTAACTTTTTGTCCATCTTTAAGAAATGCATGGGAAATAATTTGGTTGTGATACTAATTATTGTTAATAGTTACCAGTATTATTTCATTGGAATTGATGTGAATCTGGGTTAATCCAGTCTGAACCCCATGGAGGTTAGAGTTTTGACTGTCCAGGACATAGTTGTACGTGAAACAAGGAAATAGCTATGTTCCTTTTTTAAGCATTGCTCCTGTAAGAGACCGACATATAGATAAAAATCACCTGCTCAAGTAAATGAGCATACTTTGTTTTAATCTTTTGAATTGGAAAGGGAGAATGGGATTTTGATGGAGTTTTTTTGGTGTGTTCATTTTTTTTTCCTATTCTAATTTATTGCTTTCTGAGGTAGGTATTTCAATGAATTACAGTAAGCACTCGTATCACGACTTTCCTGCTTTTGTGAGGAAAAGTGAGGGGTGCTGCCCCATGGCAGGGGGAAGGCTCCTGTGCTGCACAGTGGGTGGCTGCTGCGGTGCCTGCCTCCCCTCCTGCTCGACCTGTTCACTCCTCGCCTTCCCAAGGTGTCAGCCTTGGCTCTTGCAATTTGTCTGTTCCTTCCCAGAGCATTCAGATGGGAAGAATAGACCCCGGTTGGGCTTAGCTGGTGATGAATTCAAACACAGACGGCAAGTCTTGCGCTGGCTGTAGCACAACAGGCTATTCTCCTGTGAGTTTAAGCCTGCTGATTAAAGAGTTAACTGATTGATTTTTATCTCATTTATTTTATAGGTATCAGCTGTGGGGACTGGTTTGTTTTGGTTCTGTGCTATTTGGCTGCGATGTTTTTATTCCAATGCTGGAAGTCCGACAAACCATTACCTTACAAAGGTATTGCTGCTTCCCCACTTGTATTTCCTAATGCTGCTACTGAGCCCCCGTGAGCGAGCCCCCCTGGGCTCACTGCTGAGATGGCTGGGTTATTTGAGCATATCATGGTATGCGGATGGTCTCCTGGCCCTTGCATCGTTTCTGGAATCCCTTCCACATTAAAACCCAGGTGTGGGTTTTTTGATCACAGTCCTCGGCAGAAGCAACTGCTCACAGGACTTGCATATATTTGCTTCTGTTTCCACCCCAAAAAGGGCAGGTACGTGGCTCAGTCTGCTGTCCTCAAAGCTCTTCTTTTGTGAGCATCTTTGGATCTTTTTAGTAAAAGTCTGTGTCTTCTGAGGAATAGAAAAACTACCATACCCATACTTAGCTAGCATTGGTAGTATGCACACCTGGTCAAAGTAAGAAAGCTCTCATGCATTTCCTTGTTCCCTTTAATGAATGCTGAGAGACCTGTGGGTTTGGGTCAGATTCCTTCAAGGTTGGTAGTTTCTGTCATGCTTCCTCCTGGGTTACGTTCCTCCACTGGGATTTCCCCTTCCCTCTGCCCCCGCATTCGTCCACAGAGGAGAGGTGAAAGATTGCTTTATCTTGCGTGCTCCAGGGCTCCCAGAGGTTGTGAAAGTTTTCTGCCAGCGGATCTCTTGGTTTAACTCTGGTGTGACTCTGTGTCAGAGAGTGTCCCAGCTCAGCATCAGATGTGGGGGTGTGCCAGCCCCGGCTTGGTCCAGCTGTGGGACTTAAGTGCTGCCTCTGCTGTGTGTCTCATCTTGCCATCGATGCCCAGAAAACAGAGCAGAAAGTGTGTAAATGCTATACTTGCGGATGACATGCACTATGTTTGATGAGTAGTAGCGGTCAGAAATATGACTTTCTGCAGCATATTTTTTCTAAATGCATTACTGAGGCAAAATCTTTGTTTTCTTTATTAACTTGGTGCTAGAGAAACTGATAATTTCTGATTATCACAATGATAATTGCTTGTTTACGTCTTGTGAGGGAAAATTTTAGTGTTAATTTGTTCTTCTGTAAGTAATCTTCTATAAGCGTTATTCCTATGTGAACAAGACAAATGGAAGGTGAATGTTCCTGTTAGCATCAAATCCACGCCAGCAGGTAACACCTGGTCCTGTGGAAGGAAGGGAAAAAGAGAAAAGGAGTAGAGCTCAAGCCGGCATGTTGTCAAATAACAAAGCAAATCAAGAGGCCTTTAAAGAAAAAGTTTGGGTTGAGTTTAGGTGTATTCTGAAGAATATCTTGCTAGCTTATCCTCTCAGTTCTTTAGGCGAGTCCTATATGTGACTTAAGGAAAAAGAAGAGTTTGGATGGGAAACAGACACCATGGTTTGGGATTTTGCTGCGGGCTGTGGGACCAGTTTCGCCAGTTAAGGTTTTGGTGGTTTCTGGGGCTAAAGCCACTCTGGTCGCTGCCTGTGCAGGTGGTGCCGGTTGTGGCCCTTGCTGGTGTGTGGCTGCACTGTCCCAAGGCATCTCGGGGATGTGGGTTTGTGTAAGTGTACTCCCTAAAATGGTCCTCAGAATGTTATGGATGAAGCTGGAGTCCTCCCAGCCTATGGCTGAGGTTGTGAAAACTAGATGAGCTTTGAGAATTTAAACTGGTGCCACATTTAAATATTTGTTGTAAAGCATTCAGAAGACATGCTTTTGGAGCAGAAAGGTCAAACCTTTGATGTACTGGTGGTGGTTGGATTGCAGTTACGTACACCGAGATTCCCTCTCAGCTTCTTGCTTTTGCGTGCCTTTCTCCTGAAGGATGAGGTATTAACATGTTCTTTAAAGGCCCTGAGATTTTGCTGCTTTTTCGTTGTCTTTAATGTTGGCGATGTGATAGTTAATACAGATTGTGTAACAGCGTGTCTAGAAGAGGTGGTGTCTGCTCATGCCTGCAAGTGACTTTCTCTTTCTGAATGTCACATGGAGCAGGAACCACCACGTCATTGTCATTGCTTCATCCAAGTGTGTAGTACCAATGTGAAAGGAGAACAAAGACTTTGTGTCCTCAGAGGGCACATGAAGGTGAACATCCTGATGGACCCTTTTAGGGTTGGTCTGTGCGAGCTTGTGACACAATAGAAATCTGATGATTTGTTTCTGTGAGAGGAAGTCTCTAGTTGTACTTTTATTATTAATAAATGTCCATTTTAATTACAACTTTAAAAGAAGATAAAGAAATTCCTGTGAGTCTGCTGTGCTGAGAAGTGAATAAAGGGGAGAGTAAAAGTGAAACATACTCTGTGGAGTATGGTTTGTGAAGTAATGAATGACAGGCAAGAACTTGTGTGAAGATGCCCAGTGGAGGAGGTGGCACAGTCTGTTTTCCTATTTGGTGGTGATAGAACTTAAGTAGCCCCTAATCTCATTACTGTTAGTTCTAGCTGTTCACTCTTGCTTGTCTTGCAACATGGAGGTTTTGCACTGTTTGACAGTAAGGACAGAGGATGAGTGGACTGAAAAAGAGAATTAGTTTCATAGGAATTTTTTTTTTTTTTTGGTAAAAGGAGTTTGAATGCCAGGATATCATGGACACAAATCAGAGGTAGGGGATCCGGACTGCTGAAGTTAGTACTCAAACCACAGAAGCAGTCAGGGAACCACAACCTTAAAGGCAGGTGCAAAACGCTTAGTAAAAGTTTGCACTGTCTTTGGTTTGCACTTGTTGAATCATGTGTCCTTAGATTTCATTTGGTTAGCACCTACCACTGTGGAATCCTGAGCCATGGTGAGCCCTTCAAGTGTTTTCCACAAAATAATGGGTTGGGTTTTTGTTTTAGTTTGTTTTAAAAAAAAAAAAAAAAAAAACAAACAAAACAAAACCAAAAACAAACCAAACCCAACAGATTCAGTATTATGCTCTCTGCTTCCCAAACATACAATAAAAGTAATTCTTTACTGATTTGCAACTTACGAGCAAAAATGAAAGAGCAATGTTTCCAGTGAACTAAAAGCAATGGAACTTTGCTTATAAAAAATGGAAACTTAGCACACTGGTAGAAATTGAATTTGTCTGCAGAGATGCAGATTAGACATAACACTGTTCACTTTCACCATTTATAGGTGAGAAGTAAGAACAATTTACTGGTTTATTTAGCTTATGCATCTCTGAACTAAGAGTAAAGTTTCAGTTAGAAAATGCTCATTTATATATGTCTACTATTAAAGTAGAATGGCCCCTTCTTTAAGGAATATGGCCATAATACAGCTGCCCAAGTACAGCCTGCACAGGTTATGTTACGTCCAGGCTAAATGGCAGGTATAAATCAGTGCTTCCAGTGTAGTTTGAACTTCTTTTGTGTAGCTAGCAAAGATTTCCTTTAAAAAAAGAAAAAGCTCAGGGGGCAGAAATAATTTTCTGCCTTAAAGTACCATGCCATCTTTTTCTGTTGCTGGTATCCCTGCCTTTTGGGGCAGTAAGTGGACCAGTGTAGAGTCTGTGTGTGTTTCCCTCGTAGCCATCCCTCCTCTCATCTCTTCAAATAAAAGGTCAAGGACTAGGGGGGCATACATATTGCTCTCCTTATAGTTTAAATGCTACTTTTCTGTAGGATGAATGTCACGAGAGACTGCTTTCTCCTTATGAATTGTAGGCAGAGCTCGCCCCTCCTGAGATGCTTCACAGAAGTGAGGCACAGCTGGGTGTAAGGATGGGATGCTGCCTGACATTTAACACTGTATTGCAGCTCAGCTGCTTTTAGACATATGAGTCGTTCCTCATGCTGTGAAAATACACCATACTGTCGTGTACACTGAGAGTTCTTAAGTTCTTAATACACAGTGGTATTTTGAAATTCAAAGATTCCTGAAAACTTCAGGGTTTAACATTGTGATAAGCTGATATTGAAGGATAAGGCTCTTCAGAATTCCTTTAAAAAAAAAAAATCAAGGAAAAGAATAAAACCAGTTATTTTTACCCATGTTATAAAAGATTTATTTTTTTTCCCTTTCCCATTCCATAGCACCTTCTGGGTCTGCAGCAGCAGGTAGCCTAACAGGCTACCTCTAAAGCTGTGCTTACATCAATTGCTGATGCTAGTTCACAAACAAAGATGGACTGTTTTGGTAAGACAAGGCTCCATTGAAGTTACTGCTAATAAGCAAACTAGCTCTGTTCACTTCAGTCCTATTCAAAACACAGGAAAAGGATCAATCTTTGCCAAACTTGAAATGCTGAAACTATTACAGAGGATAAAAATTATTTACTTCAAGTGGGTACAAAACATATTTTCAAAATAAACACTGAAGCCACATTTGACTCTTACCACATATATTAATCATATTCTGTGTAGGTATGAAATATAGAAAGTGTTTAGCTTTGTATTCCTTCATTTTATTAATGCAGGTTTGTTCTAACTAGCATTTAATACAAGCAGTGCTTCTCAAGTACCAGCTTAGATGCCAGATACAATGTGCCTTCTCACTGTGAAGCGTTACTCTGTAGCTTAGTTTCTTCTTAGCAAAAGGGCTTGCCTCTTTTAGTATTTCCCTAATGCTCAAAGAAAACAAAAACCCCAAAACCCTGAAGTAGTTGTAGATGCAATTGACTATTTGGTTTTAAATTGTTGTACCTACAGTTCTTTAAACAGAAGCTTATGCTAATGTTTGCCAGTAGTGCAATACATTTTCATATTTCTCTAGCTGATTGTTTTACTAGTTTAGCATTTTTGAGTGCTGTAGAGCTGGATTGATCATCTCCTGCTTTAAGCACAGCTCCATGATACACTGGGTGATTCCTCTGAGAAGAGTCACTCTAGTCATGTCATAGGCTCAACTTCCATTTTCGCTTGCTGCTGCAGGTGAATTAGTCTAACAAGATGTGGACATTCCACAGCATGTAGTGTGGGGAGTTTGGGGCTTTTGTTTTGTTTTTTTAATACCTTTGAGTACATACCCCTCCTGTACTTTTACTGGTCCATGTAAAAGCCCAACTGATTGAGCTTAGCCTTGTTTGCGTACAGTAGAGCTCTACCCTCCTTTTAGAGCTGGAAATGAAATTCAGGGCTAAGAGTGGGTGTATTGCTGGGGGATCTGCCTCTCCCCAGTACTGTGGGCAGATCTGCCTGCACCCTGAGGCCAGGCCGCGCAGGGCACAGCGGCAGCAATTGCTCCTTGAGGTCTGCTCTGGGGTGGGCTGCTGCCATCCTCCAACATATACCTAACCTCTTTGCACTGCTTGGGTTTATCTGCATTGCTGAAAGAGCAAAGCTAGTGCAATATGAATTTTTTTTTTTTTTAATCAGTATGAGCCTTGGGTTTTATACAATTTTGTTATGACTCTTCTAATCCTCTGGCTCCTGACTAAATTAATTATCATTCAGCTAGAGCCCACATGGCTCCATTGCTGAGGCAGCAGTGACAGGGTTGTGTTCATTGTGGGGGTTTTTTTCTTCTCCTTTCTCGGCTTAAATACTGCATTAGTGGAGTCTCTGACATGTCTTCTGGTACCACTGTGGAGCAGCAAGATCTGCATCCAAATCTGAGGTGTTCCTGTCATATCTAGTGAATTATTTGGCAGATTCCCATAATGGAGCCTGATAAATAAGCAGTCTAGGGAAATCAAACTTGCCAACCTTGAGACAGTAATTCCTAGAAAGAGATGCTGGTTACACCATTAAATCCTTTTTTCTCTACACGGAGATACTCACTAAGGAAGGAATTGCGCTGGTGGTCAGCTCCACTTGTACAGTCAACACTCTCATTCAAGATTGCTTGAGGCAGACACAAACATGCTCAGGCCAGGTCTTTGCAGGCTCTCCAGATCCAGCAGGGTTTATTAACTCGGGCTCAGTGCCAAGCAAATGCAACTCCGCTGCTCCCAGACCAAGTAGGATCTGCTGTTTTGGCACAGAGTCCGAGCTGTTAAAGCTTGCCAAGCGTGAAGGGTGCAGACCCGGGTCCAGTGCTGTTCTCAGCCCCAGGAGCTCTGGAAACACGTTGTGGGTATCTGACCATATGGACCAGCAGGGCTGGTTTCAGCCCTGTTAAACTTGAGCTTGCTTCTGTGTGTGTTTTTGTTTTGGTCATCTCTTTAGGTTGTTTTTTTAAGGTGGTTGTTTGGTTTTTTTTTTAGTGGGGGAACGAGGGTGGTTTTTTGGAGGTTGTTTTTAAACTCTAGCTCTGAGTTCTGGGAAAACTTATTAGCTTGGTCAGCCCCAGGCTCAGCTAACGCTCTCCGTGTTTGCAGTGTGGCGTACAAGGAGCTGCTTGGAAGCAGACTGCAGAGGCACTGAGCTTGCTGAGCAGGAACCAGCTCAAGGCTAGCACTGAGTCAGAGCTGCTAGACTGATGAGCCTAAATTCACTTAATTTCTCTGTGCTGTGATTGCCAGCACGCTTTGCAGTGAAGCAGTATACAAATGTTTTCACTGCCTGCTTTCCCACAGCCTGTATGAGCCGTAATAGTGGAGCGCTGACCATTACACCCAAAGCATGGAGTGCTGGGTGGGTGCTGCTAGTTAGGGCTCCTGTTTGGGTTTCACAGAGCGATTACACGTGGTACATAGACTGAGACTATGCATTTAATAACTGCAGTTGTCATTAGCTTTTCTGTTTGGATTTGAAAATATCTCTCTGGAAAAAATGCGGTATGCTTGGACTAAGTCAAAATAATTCGAAGACAATATGTTCGATAGCCTGTGGATTGTTACAGTACTTGAAATTAAATTTCCTCACAATTCATAAATGCTTGCTTACCTTTTCCAAGCAAAAGGTCATACAGCTCTTCTGGTTTGTTTTTTTTTCATATGCAGGTGCAGCTGGGACAAGCGGATATAAAATGCCCGATCACAGAGTGTAGCGAACACCTGGATGAAACAACTGTCCTCTATAACCTGCCCCACGACGACATCATCAAGTATAAATATTTCCTGGAACTCAGCCGCATCGACTCCAGCACCAAGCCATGCCCTCAGTGCAAGCACTTTACAACCTTCCGGAGGAGAGGCCACATTCCTACCCCTGCCAAATTGGAGAACAAATACAAAGTGAGCACGCTTGCCAGGGTTAAACAGCGCTGCAAAAGTAGGATGGCATTTGGTGGGCATTAAATGAGCTTTCTTGCATCACCGGGGCTCTGTGCAAGCTGTGATCAGGAATATGAATGTGTAGTACATCACTGATTAACTACTTAAGTGATTTCTAACAGTTCAAACAGTTGAACTTCAGTCCTTCGTTCTTTGGCAAGTGGCATAATTTTGTGCTGACACAATTTAAAGAGTGTTTTCTCTCTGACATGCAAACAGTATGGTCACGATCAGAAGAGACTGTGGAAGGGAGGTTATCACTCTAATGGATAATTTTAGATACACAAGTCCAGCAAAAATAAGCTTTCTCTGAAGCTCTGAGCAAGTGAATTATGGGCATTTATGGTATTACCCTGTTGGCTTCCTTAGAACTCGAGCTTTTGTCTGTCCCCCTTCTTTGTTTTGATTTCTTCAGTCCCTTACCAGAGGTTGTACCTTACTGTAGTCTCATCACTCTTAATACAGAAAACTTGAGAAATAGGAAAAAACACTTCTACATCGTTTCTTTTAGTAGAAGATTTGCTTATACTATGATATCAACCAAAGGTAAAAAGCAAGATATTAGTCAGAAGCAGCTTTGGGCTGTTGACTGTCCATTTCAGTTCTAGAAAATGAAGATTCTGTCTGCAGCATCATGCTCTGTGTTAGTTTTTCATCCGGTTATTAGATTTGTTGTGGTTAATTTCATGATTGAGCTGGCCTTTCCTGGACAAACCAGTTCTCCTCAGCAGGAGTTTAGATGACTGTTTAGATAGCCCTAATTACACAGCATAGGATTCAGCCCAGTATGGAGATTAAAAGGTAGAAGGTTGTGTATCCAGTGGAGCTGAAACTTTGGGAAAGCTAATTCTGAGTTATGAGCTACTTATGTGTATCTATGCAGTGCATGAATTACATGCCACAATGTCTGTTAGACTGGACATTTTCAGGTTTTTTGGCATCTTACACAGAGGTGGAGAAATGCAAAACTGCAGGTAAAATTCCTTCTGCCCACAGCCATTCTCCTTCACCCATCCGCTTAGCATTCCCTCAGGTGCAGACAGGATGTGCGGTCCAGGGTAGGTAAGATGTTGTCATGCTTCTGCAGCAGCCTCTCTTAAGGTACCAGAGGCTGTTACTGTCCCACTGATGTGGGTCACAGGTGGTGCAGCTGTTGTATCGTGGGATGCCAACTCTGAGAACGTTCCCCAAGACACAAAATGGGTCATTCTGCCCACCAGTGCTCTTCTATGAGTTAAAATACTGTAGCAAAAACGTTTCCACCGCTTCCCTAGAAATCATAATCAGAAGAAATGGGAGGCTGTGTGATGCATGAAATAGTGCAAGCCAGAAGCAGTTCCCTGGTCCTGTGGTGATGCATTATGTGTAGCTCTGATCTACAGAGCTCAGGTCTCCTCCTGGGAACAGATTCTGGCAAAATGTGTCCTTTGAGCTGTGGCCAGGTCTTGCCTGGAAGAATGTCTGGTTGATGCTGGTCAGAAATATAATTAGGAGAGTGCTAGCAAACAGAATGGGTGATCATAGTCCAGGACTTCAACCTTCTCCCTGAAGCTGTGGTGTTTTCTGGCATAGATACAGTTTTAGTGACTTATTTTAAGCTTAGCACCAGAAAGAGTTTTGCTGCAGGGATAAGATTTAAAAGGGAGGCTAGATATAAGATTGTGTATATGAGATTAATTACATGCATGCGTAGCTGTTGACCAGTATTATTTCAGTTTTCTTAGATTCTTACGTGATTGTTTGTAACTGGTCTGTGCCTTGAATTATAGGCTCTTTGGAGGTAGAGACTCATTTTCTTCCACATATAGCATAGGAGACATCTGACTGGAGACTGGAAGACTTACATATTCACATGCAAGCAATAAAAACAGCAATTGCACCAGAGGAATTCTGTGCCAGCGCTGGAAGTGCTGCCTTCAGAAGAACTGAGTCATGCGTGGGGAAAGTCTACGCAGAAGCCTACTAGTAGGATCACTGCACACAAGGGCTCTGTGCCAGTACCTTGACTCTCCTGTACACTGCAAAAGGAAAACACCGTAAAATCCAAGAGTACATTTGAACAGATACTTTTGAAAGGTTATTAATGGCATTCCTAAAATTTGACACAGTATTTAAAATCATAAATAACATCTAAATATAAAGAAATAGCAAAGTTATTAGGTAGATTAATTTTCCTTACTATAGCTGGTTTATGTCAGCTAAACTGATAAAAGCCCAGCATTCAGTTTGCTGTTGCTGCTGTTTTTCAGTTTTGAGATCAAAGTCTTGGTGTGCTAAGCCTAGAAAGTTGGCTGGTGCGTGTATGTTGAGAGAGGAGGAGGGGAAGAAAAGGGAAACTTTTATATCCAAACCTTTCTTCTCCCATTAGTGCCGCTTAGGACAGCGCAGTACATCAGTGTGACTATTTAGTTTCCTGCATCAAATACTTGTATCACAAACGGGTCCATCTTTAAGTAAGGAAATACCCCTTTGCCATCTCTTATGACCTAAATTGAGAGTGTAAGACTTGGAGGTAGACAAGATCCTAATTAACCTTTGGTCATAGTGGGTATGCCAAAGTGCAGAGGAAATGGGCAAAAACTGGTAGTTCAGTTTCTCTGCATGGAACAGATACAGATTTCATAAGAGTAAGTATGTTGGCTTGTTTTGTCAGAGTTTGTTGAGGTTTTTTTCTGGGGGTGTGGACGTTTTTTTCCCCCTAAAATCTGGATTCTACTTGTTTTAATGTTCCTTCTTTGACCTGCCATGAAGAAGCAGTTTTTGATTCTTGGGCTCTTTCTGCCTTATCAGCCTGTGAGGTTCAGTTTTCTTGTTCACTTCTGTCAAGAGATACACATCACATAAAAGAAGGGCTTGAGTGCTTGGCTTTGGAAATGTAAATGTTTTTTCAATGCAGTTGTTATATAAACTATCTTTTGTTTGAACTACTCAAGAGTTTCTGAAAATTTTTGCCCTAGAACTAATAGGGATCTCTACCTGCAAAGGCGCTGTGATAGCGTGGATCTGTGTAGTTCATATCAATCTCTTCCCCTCCTTTTTGGATCAGATTTTAACCTTGAGTGGCAGATCTCTGCATGGCTACGCATCACTTTGGTCTGCTTTGAGCCTGAACTGCTCCAGACACAGTGATTTTTGCCATGCTCTCCATCTCTGCCGTTCATTCCTGCCAGCTTGCTTTTGCTAGTGTTGATATTTTGGTGTCACACTGGGAGCTGGATCAAAGATCAGCTCCAATGGAATACAAGACTTGTTTGTGTTGTTGTTGCTTATTTTCAGCTGGTACAACAGAGGGGATGGGTTGGTGATGATGAGGTGGCAGCTGTTTTGGCAGGAGCCCATATTTATTTTGGAATAAAGTGACTGGGTAGCTGTAGCTAGAGATTATAATTCATGTAATCAGTTAGTTGCACAATTAATTTGCCCATCCTATTATATAGCTAGCATTCTACTAAACAGCAGAAAATCCCACTAAGCTTTTTGCAGCTTCAGGCTCTCAGAATATTTTTAACGTGCAGTCAATTTTGCTATCGTCATCTCTCTTACCTACCAATTTGAAAGGTTTTTTCCTGGGAGGTGAGGAAAATGATAGTTAAAATAGTTTGCAGTAAAGAGAGTAGCTAAGAAAATGGAAAATGTTAGCCTCAAAGGTCAGTGTTTTAGAAAGCTGAGAACCAAAAGGGTTAGTAAGAGAGGTTGTGTGATCTTTTCTATTTCAAGGGAGACTGACCTCCAGATGGCATAGAAGTTCGTGTATGTATTCATCCTCTCAATTCTGATTGACTGAAATGGAAGTCGTAAAACAAATGGAAAAATGTTTGTGTGAGGAAAAACATTTCAAAAAAGACTAGATTAATGTTTCAGGGTTTTTTTTCAGATTATAGTTCGTCTTCTTTGCTTGACTATAACATATTTTACTGCTTTAAATTATATGTAGATAGCATTTCTGTGTGCTCATTATGATGATTTCATGCACTAAAACGGAAGCATAAAGCAAATTGTACTTGACTTTTTTTTCTTTCAGAAAAGCAGAAAAAGAATGGAATAAGAATTTGAAAGAGTGCTGTAATTTCAATTGCCCTGTTGTGTTTCTTAAGCACACTGTTGTCACACTGCATCCAAGTTTGCATAGGTTTAGGGTTTTGTTTTGTGGCCACTAGTTCCAAAAAAAATAAGGTTCACAAGTACTTAAAAGAAATTACTTTTCTTTGCCTGCTTAATGTATGTTCAGCCAGCATTGAACAGCAGAGAAGCCAAGTGGTCCATTCAAAATGTAAAAACTGTTTACCAGTTCAGTTTTGTGGAAGGTGCTGTCGGAGGCAGCAGGTGGAAGAGGAAATGAGGATCTCCAAACCTGGTAATGAAGTAGGCAGTTCCCACTTGTTTACTTCCGTTAGGGCCATTCATGGTAACAAATGTTATTCTGAGTTCATGTGGTTATAGCCTCATCAGGTATTTCAGTACTTTCTAAGTTATTTATTTGGAAACATCTGATGTCAGTGTGTGTGTAGATTAAATATATATCCTGTTGGCTGCTGTATTTCTTATAATTATATGCATGCTATAATAGAAAGGTAGAGCCTGCAATGAATTTGTGTCAGATTTTCACAAAAAATACCCCACAAACAACAAAACCAAGCCCACAAAACCTATGTTTTAAATTATGATGGCATTTTGTTTAAGAAAGAAGTTTTAACTTGCAGCTTCCTAGACCTGTTGATGTGGGGTTTTTATGTTTTAGCATTCATGTTCCATCTCAAATGTCTGAATAGTACAACTGATAAAAGCTTTCAGATTGCAGAACACTTAATTGTGGCTACAAGCTTCATCTTTGGCTAAGGCGTAAGAAATACTGAGTAGTACAATGCGATGCCTGCTATAGTCTGTCTTCCCAGCAGTAGGTCACTGTGACATGCATTAGTGAAAAAAGTAAATTCAAAGCCTCAGGAGGAAAAAAGAGGGGCCTCAGAAGGAAAAAAAAAAAAAAGATCCAGAGATACTGGGCAGAGTAGTTGCTAGTAATCTAATCTATTTTGTGCATATTGATTTCTAAAGGATTAAGGAAACATATCTCTATGTTAGTTTGGTTAATAGCAATAAATATGCTATTCTTTAGGTACTTCAGAGTGGAAATTTTCCTTACTGTTAGGCTGTTTTTATTAGGAGAATTCATCTGGGAAGCAGAGATGCAGGGTAGTGTATTTCTTGGTTTAGCATCTGGGCCAGTATACCAAGAAATGGGAGACAGGGCACTGGTTATATTTTTCTATTGCTTTTGTTTTATACTTTATCTTGGCCTTAAACATTACTGTGTTTTCATGCAAAAACTAATATTACTTGTAATCCACACAGTGTGTGGATTACAAATAATATATTTAATGAGTTGTTTCCCTACAAACAAGCTTCATTTGTTGTTCTTTCCTGGTTTCGTGCTGCCTGCCTGGGTCTTCAGTAATTTATTTTGTTGACAGGAAGCATGTGCTAAGTGCAGTTTTCTTCTGTGTGAGGTGTGCCTTAGCAAAAATGTCACTCTGTGGCTATAGAAAGCAGTAAGTCATGCTTGCACCAGGTAGAAGATATCTGTTACAATATTACACTCTGAGTCTGCTTGATTTAAAGGAAATGTATGTATTCTAACACTTAAATTCTCTTATGATTTTTTTTTTTACAAGGATGATGACTAGTAGATGGTGATTGACTAAAATGTTACTGTGTTGTAATAAGAAGCAAGTTTGTCAACTTCTTTATGCTGCTTCCCTTCTTTGCACTTGGCCTTATGGCCAGGCAAGGGATCCTGGTGGGAGGCCTGCTGTCTTATGGGTACTGAGAAAATTAGTAATTCTCTTGACCTTTAAGTCTCACTGTCGCATTTGCTGATCTGTAGGTGTGGATTGGCATAAAGAGGTAAGCATTGAGCACCACATCATACAGTCTACCATTAAAAGTAAAATACTTGGTAAACAGTGGTGCACAGAGGTACATCACTTTGTACAAAGGAAGCCATGGCTGTTACATGCTGCTGGAGTGTTTAAAAACAAACAAACAAAAAAAAACCAAAACAAGACAACCAATGACAAAGGGGTAGGGTCATAAAAATGCTCAGTTTGAGCCATTGTGTCAATTAGGTTTTTAATGTGAAACGTTAAAGGCAACATACTAAATGCTGTCTCTGTGTATAGAACTTGGGGAACAGCATTAAGGGTAGCAGACGGCTTCATTTCTCGGTCATGCATCAGAGATCAGATCAGCTTTGCATTAACTTGCTGGTCGTGATGGAAGTAGGAATTGCACGTATAAATAATAATTTTGGCCATCCCCCAGCAAAATGCTTAAGGGAGATCAGAGTGCCTGCTTTGGAGTCTCACTGGAGCTGAGGCAGCATACCACCAGTTGACGTGTCTGAGCAGAAGGCATGGCAACTGGTGAGAGTGAGGACTTTGGAAATTCATTCTGGGGACTTCACATGTGACTACAGCCTAGGATGTAGTTTCCTGAACAGCACCCCCACACCACACACAGCCAATACAGACACGTCTGTGGTTTGGTGGTGAACCAGGCCTGGACACAGATACAACCAAAAAGGTGGCTTTTTGGCTGGTTGAATTGATGGTCACATCCATCAGCTGGTAGAAAGCCAGGGCAGTGCCAGGCATGGGCTGCAACTGGAGCTGATGGACTGGGCTTGGCAGTCACTTGAGAGGGGTGCCTTCCTGTCTTTCAGTTTTCTGCCAAACACGGCAGAAGTGAAGATGTTGCGGGAGCCTAGATGTGCCTGTGTCTAATGTTGCTTCTAATTCTTGCTTTCCTTAGTCACGATCCAGGTAAGAGGCCTGGCTTTCATCAGATAGGCACCTGCAATGTGCCTGTATTTATTCCTTCTACAAACACAGCAGCTACCATAGCTTTTTTTCAAAAAAATAGCCAGGCTCTGGAGGAAGACATAATGACAATGGTACCTGTTTGACGCGATGAATTAAAACTCAGGGAGTAGGAAGAATAGATCAGTTCCCAATTTAAGAAGCTTGGCTTGTGGGTTTTGCCGTTAGGTGTGGTCTGTACCAGGCGGGCTGTTTGGCACAGCCTTACACAGTCAAGAGCAAAAGGAGGTGCCTGACTTCCACGTGGCAGTTGTGGCCCTTGGTTGAGACCCTTGCTCTTGGCTCCTTTTCCCAGGACTATTTCTAATATAAGATTCGTAACCCGTTCTGGGCTCTGTAGAGCCCCTTCAGAAGACCAGGTAATCCCTGGCAATAGCCTCAGCAGAGAAGTTTAGAATGCTGAGATTCACTGCACTGAAAACTGGCCTCTTATTTTTAGGTGGTCTCACACATGTATTGGAGGCAATTGAATAAGCATCCTGGATTTTGTCTTTTGGCATTTGAGGCACGCAGTTAATTTGGGCTGTAGTTCTGTGCTTAAACCAAGCTACTTGTGCTTCATGTGATTGGGACCTTTCCTGGCTTCAGCAATTAGTTCTATATTTTTTCTCTTTTAAAAAAGAAAAAGAAAAGTTAGCTTCCACAACTTCTTGTGTTTTTGAAACACGTGTTTCAAAAGATGTTAGAGCTTTGCTGGGCAGCTAGTCTCTTAATTTAAGAGCAGTGGGTTTAAAATGGGCTTTCCAGTTGGGTCAGCGCCCACCTTGCAAACATGTGGTGTTTTCTCATTTATACAGATCCAGTGTCCATCTTGCCAATTTGTCTGGTGTTTCAAGTGCCACTCTCCCTGGCATGAAGGCGTTAACTGCAAAGAATACAAGAAGGGAGACAAGCTGTTGCGTCACTGGGCCAACGAAATCGAACACGGGCAGAGGAATGCCCAGAAGTGTCCAAAATGCAAGGTGAGCTGCTCTGCCTTGACTTGCAGGTAGTGGCTTCAAACCATTTAAATATGTATTTAAAGTAAGTATTTGAAGTTTCTGCTCGGCACTGGAAATAGAATTCACACTTGCTGTGCAGATTCTTGTTGATGACCGACTGAGGAAAACTGATCAGGTGGTGTACTTGCTGGTTCCCACGCTGATTCTGCAGAATTTGTGCACATAAAAGAAACATGAGAGAAATCCTAAGAGGAGGTTTTAATGTGTGCTTGAAATGAATGTGTGTTACAGTCCAAATTTTTCCTAAAGTAAAGCTTTAAATAAATGTGAAGCTTTAAGACAAATGTGGTGTCCTTTGACAAGTTTTCCAGAGCTTGGGTGAATTGAGTTTCTGAGTAAGGCAGAAAGCACTCTGTCAACAAGTTAACTAAGGGAGACTTCAAGATTTGGCAAAACCAGAGGTTTTTTAGGATTAAATGTCAGTTCTTCACAAGCCTTTCTTATAAATGGGTTTCATTTTCAACAAACTGAAGTACAGTCCTGTGCCCTAAAAATGTTACTAATCTCTTCTAGGATAGGAAATATTTCCTACTACTCAAATGAGATGCAATAGGCCCACACACCCTTGCTGTGGCTTCCCTTAACGAAGGTGGCCATTACATTTCTTCGCTACTTTTTCGAAGCACTTACCTCCAGCTGATGGAGTACTAAGTCAAAACCTTGAGAACATCATGGTGGTGGGAGTCTGTCTTTTTTTTTTGGTTTTTTTTGAAAGGGAGTACTTAACCTGAATTTATCTATTGCTCTACATCTACTTCACAGAGAGGACAAATTAAAGAAACAGGGCCATTTGGTAGGAAATAAAGTCCACAGTATACTTTTTCACGATTTGACCCTTACCTTCTGCAAATCGGAGAATGTTTGGCAGTTTACTAAGTATCTTATTTTGGTCTTGAGGAAGAAATGCCTGTGATGCCATAGCTTGAAACTGAAAGATTTCAAAATACTCAGCAAAATTCAGAAAGCTCTGAAATCAGCAGTTGGTTGTTTACCCTTCCTCCCATGCACACGTGACATTTGAACAGAGTTTTAACAGCTTGCCTTTTGGTAAGAGCTGAGAGGTTTGAGCCAGTTCTAAAAACATTCATTTTCTGGGAAGTCTTACACTAATATGCTTTTAGAAACTTTGTTCCTTTTGAAGTGGGAAGAAGTATCTGTTTTGCTCTTAATCCTTTAATTAGTGTCCAGATTAAGATTTTCTGACAGTGCGAATGATGTAGCTATTGAAATAAATGCACCAAGTGAAAAAGTATGACTGTGGAAAACCAAGGGAAAGAGGGCTGCTAGCTGGAAAGAGAAAGTAACTAGAACTGCTGACTCTGTGCTGTTTTTAATAAGTTTTAAATTTTAAAATATCAAATGTGCAACTGTTTTCCCCATCCTCAATGTAAAAGGCTGGATACTTGAAACTTAACGTGGGTTAAGTCACTAATTTTGAAACCTGAAGTTGCATGAGTTTGACAATTAATTCCAAAAAGACTTTAGGTTTCTTTCTGTATTGCCTTCCACCATTTTTTTTCTTTTGATTATAAAAAGTTATGAAATTAGCACAGGAAAAGAACTTGTATTAACAAGTCTTTTCAGGTGATGTGGTACTCTAAGTGAATATCAAAGAGGGAGTTCAGCCTTTTCATAAACGATATCGCTACCCACATTCCTGATATTTTCTGCGGAGGTGAAAAAAGTTCTTCTTGCCTACAGTCTCCAAAATGTTTATAGCAACACGTTGTTTTTAAATCAAATCTATAACCAGCAAGTAATCAAAAGAACCGCTTAGCCAGTGGTTACTGGTACTGTTCTTTTTCTTTCTCTTTTTTTTTTTTTTTCCCCTTGATCTGTTATTGAGTAGTTATAAAAAACACATCTTGTGCAGCATTCATTATCTTCATCACAGCATTAATAGATGTCTGGGCATGTGGGGATAAACATAGCAACAGTTAACAATTTGGGGTTGGGGATTGAAGCCAATACTTTCTCTGCCTCTCTCTCTAGCCATCCCCCTCTGTATAAAATGACATAGAATCAGGTGACTGTCATATTTCTAAATAAAATAGAGAAAAGAGTGACAGAGAAAACAGAGTTGGTAATATATTATTTGAGTTATCCTTGTCCTAGATCCACATAGGCAATGTTTCAGGTGACAACATATTTTATTTTGATATGTGCATATATTGTATTTAAAGAACCTCTTTCATGTTTTGGTTTTAAAACTTGCAGCAGTCAAAATTGACGGATTGAGAAAAGTCAATAATAAATTATGTGTCGAGATATTAATATTTAATCTTTATGCTAAAACTGAAGCTAGCAGAAATTGAAGGTAGGAGCTTCAGTAGAGGTAGAAATTCTTTATTAGAGAATTTGTAAAATTACTGGTACCTTCCAAAGTGTCACACTCATTACAATGTAATCTGTGGCCATGCTTTACAGATATTATATATACATTACATATCATTATATCTATTATATATTATATATAATAGATATTAAATATATATTATATTATATACACACACAGTCCCATATGTACATGGAGACTCTTTCTTTAAGTAGCTGTACCACAGAAGCAGAATGCACACTTATTATCTTGTCTGGGCATGCAGGTGAAAAAACAGGAGTGCTCCTATGGTGTGTGTGTGTGAGGCAAATCCTTAGGCAAGTATTCACAAGTTGTTAGGGCTTTTTTCAGTGTTTTTGGTAAGTGCTTTGAAAGAACATAATCCTTTGCAAGTGAATACTAGCGGGCACTGTTAAATAAGCTTCAACTAGGATTCCTTTTCCCTGTAGTTGTACACACCTGTAGTGTACCTAATAGAAATAGCTTATATTTACCTAGTCTTTTGCTCACATAAGCAAATAAAAATGTTACACAATGTCAAAATACATAATTGTAGATTTAGTTTGTGATTATATATCAGTATGGAAATATCATAAAATGCTACTTTTTAAAACTATATCTTAAATTAATTTTGACCTTTTTTTAATAGAGCCTTTTCCAAATTTATTATATGCGATTTTGAGAAAGTTGGCATAGACTATTTTTCTTAACGAGACTTGTCGAAAAAGTGCTGATCTTGCTCTGGAGAGAGCTGGCTAATGAGGGAAAATTTGCTACATATTATGAGATGCCTTTTCATAAAACCTGTAACCTTATTTGTCTTTCCTGCTACTCTTCTAGAGTTTTGGGTTTTTTACAGTTTCTTGTAAAACCGTGTTTGCAGCAAAATGCATTTTTTCCACAAGTGTTTTTACAGTTCAGCAAACCAAGGAAGTACTTCACGTTGGTGTTATCTTACCACAGATTTCAAAAACAACGCTGTCTGAGGAAACACCAAACAGCGGCTCTGGCTTACACAGCTTTGAACAGCAGCAGAAATTTAAGTAAACAAGGATGTCAATGTAAATCAAAGAGTATATACTTCTTATCTGTGGATTCACTGTTCTGATTAATATGAGCGTTATTTGATATCTTGGGGCACAGTTTTTGAAGGTGATCTGAGAATTACTTCTCAACCTCTGAAGGGAGGAGGGTCCTCCCTTCTATATGAAGGGATAAAGCTGTGCACCAGGTTTTCTTCAGAAGAAGTGGAGGAGAAATGGCCACTCTGATTCCAAGAGATCTGAGGAAGAATTTCCCTAGGAAGATTTCTGTGAGACTAACATACAGAGGGGGTAAAGTGAGAGTGTGAAATAGACACTGTGCTATTCAGTTGTTTCCTTAAGACTCTGAGCTCTGTGTGCTTTGCTGCTGGTGTGTAATTTTCACCCCTCTTGTTCTGGGAGCCGTTCTTGGGTTTCTGAATGGGGAAACCTTTCCCCAACCAAAAGGTGAGGGATATGTCTTTGGGTCCGGGCAGGCTCTGGGTGCAGGATGAAGTCAGTAAGAACAACTGAATGCTTGTAGACAGAGACTGGGCTTGTGGTTGTCATGCTCTCACCTTGCCTTCTCCATCCCCGCCGTGCTGCTGGGGGACCCTGCGCTCAGAAGGCACCGAACCCCACACGGCCACAGCTAACTATAGCGAGCCACCTTCCCGGCCCAGAGCGTTCCCCTGGATGCCTGCTGCGTGCCGGGGTGTCACCAACGGAACAGGAGCACTTGTGGTGATATCTGACCCATCGGTGATCGCTTTCCCAACCTATAGATTCATAATCCATCTCTGTCAGTGGATTATCCTGAGGGGAGGGAGGCGCATCCTTGTGAGCCGGAGGTGAAGCTGATCTGGTGAGATGTCATGTCTCGGGCTTGAGAGCAGCCAGACTGAATCATACAACGTTCATCTGGCACTGTCAGTCTGCATGCACGTGACAGGGAGTCCAAGCCCCACATCTAAGGTTGGAGGGCTTTTTTATTTAATTGTTTTTAATGAAGCTTTTCCTCACTAAAAAAGGAAAAGCTTTTTATAACAAAAATATAGGCAAGCACAAAAAGTTGCTCCAAATTTGCAGCTTTTGAAGGCAGCTATACATGTGCAGATAAGTAATCACCAAAAAATTTTTAATACTTTACTTTTTGAAGAAGCCAAGATAAATTGCATGTAATCGCAATATGTGTCCATAAGAAAATAAATCCTCTCTGAACTTCTTTATGTTTTAAGAGGATAGTATGTCTGGAGGTTTTAGAGCAGAAACAAGTGGGTTCTGAAGTGATTTAGAAGTTGTGCTGGGATAACTGGAGCTGGGGTGCTTCTAGGAAAGTGTGGGTAGAAGGATGGCAGGCAGTGTCCAAGAGGTGGGTATTTCTGAAAGGTATGGTTGGTAGAAAGTGTAAAGCTATTGCCAGCGGCTCCTTAAAGTTAAGAACTTCAAGAACCAAAGAAAATTAATTTATTTTTGGAATGTGAAGTACTTTTGGTTTGCATCTTGGGTTTTTATAGGTTCTAGGCTTCTACAGACTTTCGGTTGGGATGGATGGTAACTTACCAACTAGATTGGGTTGGTAAGATGGAGAAGAGAAAGGAAAATCCAACAGTCTTGATTCAAAAAGAAAAGAAAACAACCAGTTAATTCTCATTAGTGTCATAAGATTTAATTCCCTCATTTACATTTTTAAGATGGAGATATGTCACTGAATCAGCAGATAAGGAAAGGTACCTCTAAAATTGCAAAATGCTGTATAGTTGCTGTCTGAATTTCAGTCCCCTGAAAAACTAATCAGAATTAAATTTTAAAGTTCATTTGTTAAAATTCATTAAGTCCCTATTAAAATTCCTTAACTTCAGTACAAGTTAATCTCTTAGGAATTAAATAAACACTCCATGAGTAAGGTCAACATTTTTCATATAAAACTTGAAAAGTAAAAGCAAAAGTCAAATTGACAATATCCCTTTTAGAAGATAATAGTGTATAACTTCAGAAGTTATGCTTAAATTGGTACGATATTGGGTAGACTTTTTGTTCCACTTAGCTTGCAGTCAATGCTTAAATGTGAAACTCATCAGCAATGGTATTTTTTTCAGGTGATTCTGGAAAACAGGGCATTTGTGATATAGTGGGCTTCCTCAGGGTAGAGGGGGATAATTACTTCGTCAGTCTGTTTGCATCCCTTCTGTGGGATCAATGCAAGTCCATTAGAATACTTGCCTACTAGAAAGTAATGTTTTATAGCCCAATCCTCTCTTTTGTCAATGTCTGTGTAAAAGAAGCATTTGAAAGTGTAGAAATACGAATTCTGAGCTCACTGCTGTTGGCACAAGGATGTTGGTAGGTGTACCTGGAACTACTGTTAACTACATCTGCCCTGGTATCTTTCACCAGAAGTATTGCTGGTGGAAAACATCACTTTGTCAAGTGTAAAAAACGCCAGTTTCAGTAGCTGTTTGGGTGAGCAAGATTTCTCAGGTCCCAGATGAACTCTGATCAGCACCAGAGAACAAACGCCCTTGACCCTCTCAAGAACATGGGATGCACCAGGAGTCACAAACCTCTGTTGAGGTGAAAAGCTCTTTAGTTGTACCTGAGCTTTTGGCATCTCTGGTGCTTGCAGGACCACTGAGTACTAATGTCTTGTCTTTACCTGTACCTCCTTGCAAAATAAATACATGTAGATATGGATAAGAATTTCAGGAGGCATTCATTCATCCATTGCAAGTTGCAACAAATAAAATTCCGATTGGATGTAAGGGGAAAAAGTATTCCTAGGGAGGATGGTGAAGCATGGGATGGGTTGGTCAAAGAGACACTGACATACCCATACTTGGAAATTTTTAAAATCTAGTGGGATGAGGCCTGGAGTAATCTGATCCGATTTAGAAGTTAGCCCAGCTTGGAGCTAGGGGTTAAAATAGATGACCTCCGAGGGTCACGTCCAACCTCAATTACTAGGTAATTTTATCTGCCATTCTACTGTGGAGTATGATCTCAGGACAGGAGATCTTTAGCAATTTTTGTGAGCTAGGAAAAGTGCCTGTTAACCACCCCATTAGCTGTATTTTTAGTTGGCAAGATTTAGATGTAGCCGGGTAATTGTCGGTGATTTAGTGAAATACTCAGTTCAAGGACTACCTGCTCTCCTAAGTCTCAGAACTATTCAGTAAAACTGAAGCATTACCAAATCTGTGTGAAGCAGGTAAATGTACCAGTTTGCAGAAGAGTACATGGAAATACAGGAATGGAGGAATTTATGCAGGCAATCAGCGAAAAGATGCCTAGGCAGAACCCAGCTTCATGCTGTCCTGTGGGCATTATGAAAGCCTGGTGTGATTCTTTTATACAGTTTATGGAATATTTCTTTTTTTTACCAAAAAAAAAAAAAAAAATCCCATACTTTTCAAATCATTCACTCTAACAGCAGAGTCTTTCTGGTGTTTATTACAAAATGCCAAATCAATTAGCAATGGTAATGGGAAAGGGAGTGGGGCCGCAGGTGGCATAAGAAGGAAATCCATCTGTGAAGGGGTCAAACAGAGTTCATAACTATATTTACTCTGCTGCTTTTATTTTTAAAAAAGTTTGGTGCTAATGTGTTTACTTCCAGTAATAAAAGCAAGTTTTCATTAAGAGCAAGGATCACTCAGATTCTCATCCAATAGTGTCTAAACAAAGAAGGAGGATTGTATAGAAAACTGTGTATGGAGAACTGGAAATAACTATAACTCACGTTTGGACGTTCTGAAACATGCCTTAGAAAAGCATTATTTTCTTCGGACAACTGCCGTATTAATTAATGCAAATGCAGAGTTAAGCAAGGGGTTGCTTGCGGTGTCTTTTCCTCTGATGCGCAGACTGCATGGGGTGGTGCCTACTTCCCTGTGCTTGGACGGGGGGGAGGAAATGGGAGAGAAAAAAAACTTTTCTTTTTTTCTTCTGCTTATACAGATCCACATCCAGAGAACAGAAGGGTGTGACCACATGACCTGTTCACAGTGTAACACTAATTTCTGTTACCGTTGTGGGGAGAGATACCGCCAGCTCCGGTTCTTCGGAGATCACACCTCAAACCTCAGTATCTTTGGATGCAAATACCGCTACCTCCCCGAGAGACCACATTTAAGGAGATTAGTGCGAGGCTCTGTCTGTGGTGAGTGGATAAATGTTCCTTGTGGAGAGCTGCACAGAGAGGTGATGGGGGGGCAATAATAGTTAAACATTTCTGGTTTAAAGTCTGAGATGGGCAGCCTGTTGTATAATTATGTAGAAGGTAGTTTATTAAATATATTTAAATATAGAGCGTTTGCGCTACCTGGACTGTGTATGAATAAGTATTGTGTCCTCTTCTGATAGCTTCTGTTTGCTAACCCTTTATAATAATATGTAAGCAAAGGGGAAAAATACTGTCCATCTGCATATTGCTGGCTGTGATCTTTATTCTAAAAGCACATAGGAGAAATGGGTAAGAGCAGGAACCCTTTTTAAGTAAACCTCTGTCAAGGATTTGTTTGAATAAAGCATTGGATTTGAACCTGACCTGATTTTGAAAAACCAAACTGCTCAGATTAGCCCATTTAAATAGGACACTTTTCTTTTAGCTTTGCTTCAGATAAAATCCAGCTTAAAACAAAATACAACAATATACAGTAATTTATCTTACAGGAATATAATGCCAAAAGCTTGATTTTTTTTTTTTTTAAAAGGTGCTCTTAAGTTGCTTTTGAACCCGGTGTGTAACCATCTCAACCTATAGAAGCACAAGAAAAATAGATAACAAAGTAGATTATTACCTTATGTCATACCTTGCATATGTATTAACTTCAGTCATTGTAGTGAGTTTACAGCATGTAAAGCCATCTATAACATTATAGGAAATGATTGTATTAAGTGTCAAAAAAGCGGGGACCTGTTAAGGAAAGTAGGACCTTTGGTACTCTGAATTAAAGCATCGAAATAGGAGATGACTCGGAATTCACCTAGGATGAAGAAATGCTATGAGCTTATCAATTGGTAATGCTGAACGTAGAGGTAAAGGTAAGAGACTGAATGTGTGGAAATAGCAGTCAGCAGACCTGTGGTGAAAACAATACTCTTGAGTCAAACATGTTCCAGTAAATAAACTAGGTAATTTCCATTTTAGAGTAACACAAGAGCTGGCACACAGGCTCATAGGCCTGGTAATAGGAACGCCAGTCTTGCTGATCTGCAAAGTGGTGGGAGACTCACAAGCCTGGAATGCTGTGAATTCTGCTACCTTAAATAGTGGAAATTTGACAAGATTTACTGTCCTTGTAAAACTTCAACAGAATTGAAGCAAATTGAACACCTGTAAAATTATGAGGGGAACACCAAAAAACAAAACAAAAACAACAAGGAAAAAACTGATTGCCAAGGGTAAAGGTCTGAGTTTGTCCCCGACAGTGGACAACTAGAAATAAGATCTCACTCACTGTGTATTTCCAGTAACCATGGGTTTAGACAGTTAATGTTTGTATCTGAACCTTTGTTTAATAACTATCAATAAACATATCCTGTACCAACTTATATAGTTCTTAAATTATTTATAGTTTTGGCTTCCATGTTATCTGTGACAGAAGCCAAAGGATTTAACTATGTAGATTTTCACTACGTTGTGTAGAGAAGGTATTTTCATCCTTCTGTTCTGTGCTTGTCTGATTTGCTTTTTTAATAGATTGTTGATAATTTTATTGTTTACTTTTTTGCCATAAAAATGAATAAATAATAATAGCTTGCTTACCCTCACATATTTTTCTTTTATAGACCCTCCATCAGATTCTTCTTCGTCATGATCTTTGATTATTTTTTTGTTGCTTTGTTTTGAACTGAAGCTTCTTAGGCATAATCATTTAAGAGCAAGTTGAAAATCAAGAAATTATTAATTCCAGTTAGGAATCATGCCAATGCTCAGAGAGATCCTGGCAGCCAGAACTGTAAACGTAGATACATTAAGGCTTTACCAGGCAAGAGTGGAGTGTTATCATCAGGAGGTGTCACTGTATATTCTGAGGGTCAGCAGAAGGTGTTGGAAAGAGGAGATGGTAGCAGAGAGATAGGCCATTAGAAGTGTGGTCTCTAAATTTAAAGTAACATGTAGCAAGAAATAAAGGTTGGATTTCCTGCAGAAAAATGCCTCTGCTACTTAGCTAAGTGGAAATTAAGAGGACATTATCTTGGCTGTCAGTGGGAGAAGGGTGAGGTGTTGCTAGATACATTTTCTTCTGTGGCTTTGTATTTTATTCTCTTGCTATGGAGAGGAAAGAATTATTTAAGCAAATGTGGTTATTTTGTAGTGAAGGTTATTTGGCTTGTTTCTGCCAAATCTGGGTGGGTGGAGTGTGTAGAAAGGAAAGAACACTTCATGGCAGGCTGGCACGCTGTCATGGGTTCTGTTGAGAAGCAAATGTTTGTGCCTACAATCACAAACCATTCTGTAATAAAAATAATGGAAAAGCATTTATGGCAGCATAAACTCAAATATACATTTCTTCATAAACCAATAGTTTTGTAAAGGTAATAGAAACTGCAGGGAAAAGAAAATAAATTGGGGGCAGAAGTGGTCTCTGAATGGGACATTTCACTCCCCTCTCTATCCAGCATATTTTTTAGAGAAAAGTATTTTTTAGAGAGCGTATGACCAGTACAGTGAGGTGAAATTGCTTTTATTCTTCAGTCCTAGCAGACTTAAAAATTTCGTTCCCATAGTAATTATTTGGCTAAGTTCTTGAAAGCAGGATATTTGATTATAACTGGAGTTAGTGATGAATTGCACAGAAAGAAAAAACATGTTCAGCTGTCTTAAATGTACTTAAGATGCCACTTAAGTGCCACCTGAGTTCGCTTGGGTGAATTAAAAAATCAATTGCTAGTTACTTCATGGATACGTAACAGGGCACAACATGTAAAGATGCTATTAAAGCAAATGACAATTTCTTGCAAAGTAAACAGCTTCTGAAAGCAGCCTGTTTTCAGATCTGACTGACATGCACCCTTGTCCCAAAACAGAGTGCAAGATTCACTTTATGTATGCGTGGCTTTGAGCATCACGGAAGGAAGCATGCATTCCATTCATTAGCAACTTTATCATTTAAGTTGTTCTGATTTGTAAGAAGTCTCCTATATACACTTGATAGGATTCTTTGAAAACAGATGCAAACTTGTATTAGAACTTAAAGCTACATAGGTATGACTGTTTGGATTTGTAAGTAGATACTTTTAGTGGCTCTGTTGCTTAAACATATAATGATATTTAGACTTGGAAGACAAAACTTTTTATTTCTCTTGTGCTACTGATTAAATTTGTTTTGTAAACCTAGTATAATAATTTTTTACATGGCAAAGAATTCGCTAAGGATTTCTGGATTTTGTATATATTACCCTAAAACTCGCAACCAAACCCAAAGTTATGCGAGGGGAAAATACTCCCTCATGTTTCCTCATTTTGCAGAAAAACATCATTCTCTATATTACAAGTAGTGCAACCCCTCTGGGACACCTGCAAATACAGTTATTACATTACCACGGATGTCTAAATCTTCATGCTGAGTAACGCAGTAGAGAAATAGTTTACCATTAATTTGAGTAGAATTGTTGCTTTTAGGCTTGTTCTATTTACAACCGTTTCTTTTTAAGTTATCTTTAAAAACTAGCTTTGAACATGACCAAACAATCTGTTGCTGGATTCACCACATGGACTAATGACACAAGATTTTTTTCAGCTCTGGGGCAAGTTTTACACTTGCGCTCTAGCCAGCAGTCTCAGGGCTGACAGACATAGGGCAGTGGACCTTTAGGAAGTCTAGTGCCTCCAAGAAACATCCTTAGTCTCAGCAGCATTTCCTGGTGTCTCACCGTTCCCTCTGTGATTAAGAGCCTCATAATCCATCATGCTCTGACAAACAATGTGTGTGGAACTGGAATTGGAAGTGGATCTAGAGTAATGCTCAACTCAGATGTGTAAAATGAAGCACTTTATAATTGTTTCACACAATGCTGATAAAAATGATTGGAGTCAAAGGTACATACCTGCTGCTTTGCAGCGATTGCTGCTGTTAGTACTCTTACCTGATGGTAATTTGTACAAGTCCTGTGCACCTTGTGTTAACCTGTTCCTTAATTTTAGTTTACAAAGGTAAAGGAAGATAAAGGGTTTAAGGATGGTAGTATAAGGAGAAAAAGTATTTTGTTTTGTTTTTAAAGTTTTACCTTTAGAAAGAATGCATTGATAACCAAAGGAAGATAATTTGTCCTATAAGATCTTGGAACTACACAATACTCATTCCTTCTGCCTGTGAATATGAAATTATAAGACGGTCACTTGTGCTTTATTACAGCTCTGAGTTAGTTTGTCAAATGTAAGTAAACAAGTTCTTAAACTGGATTATCTTAGGAACTGTTCTTTGCGTCTGAACAGACAAAAGCTAGCTCAGCCCTTTCTGCACTCTGTTTCTGTGCACTTAGTCACCAGTTTAGCATGTTACGGTTTTTAATAATTTTGGTACCAAACGTCATAATTTTCTAACATTCTAATTACATAGTTATTAATAAAGTAGAGAGTTCATACCTTAAAATATTTTATAAGCTTTACTTTGAAACTGTTAAAGGCTTTGGTAATTTTAAAAATGTTTTAAATCACTCAATTTTCGGAGTTTTCTTGACATTTTCCATCATTCTACATTCCTTATCCTGTCTACAGTTGAATAATTTGACAACCTCTGGGTGTAGAGAATGCAGTGCAGTGGAGTCCCAAGAAAGTTTACCTTTGGGATGCTTAGCAACTAGAGTAATACCAATAATATTTGCCAATTTTTTTCTTCTAGGAATTAATCTTTCTCACCCACAGCACTCCTATGAAATTTAAAAGCTATAAAAACAGAGCATAAAAAGGACCAATTCATTTAACCGCTGCAAATATTTCCAAAATATCTCATTTTTCCTTCAGACTGCCCAAATTAGTGGCTCAGGTTATGGAGAGGTTTGCATCATTCTTGAATGAAGTAATCCATTTACTGAAATCTGACCCAAGTGACTTGAGAGGGCGAAGGGCAGGGAAGAGAGAGGTAACCAACTCAGTTTTCCTCCCTTATAGAGGTGATTTTTCAAAAACATGCTCATCTTCAAGAATTGCTTAATTTCAAATCCCTGATCAAACTGCTGGTGGATCAGTAAAAATGCCTGCCCTGCTGCGTTTTCCAACAGCTGAGGCACGTGATGTCTTTGATCCAGCCAACACAGCCAGGGAGATTCTGCCATTTAGTTGAAGTCATGCAAGGCAAGAGAGAGAACTTGGATTCAAAGCTGAGTTTCAACTTAAGTGTTTCATATGGAGCCCTGTCTTCCTTCTGTGCACTTCTGCCTCTGGTAAAATCACCAGAAGCAAAGAATACAAGCACGTTTTAGTTGTTCTTAGTGTCTTAGGCTGTAGCTAGTGTGCTGTGCAGCCTCACTGCCTTACTCGTGTACGAGCAGCAACATATCCTTTTAAATGTTGATCCAAAATAGACTTGGCTGCAGTTTGATTTAGACCTAAATCACAGCTGTACACAGGGACTTCATCATAGCCTTTTAAAGCGAGCAGAAGCATATTTAGAGATGATGGTCTCATCTCCTTGAGCTAACCTAAAACTCTCCAAGATGCTGGTTTGCTTGGCAGCTTTCCAGGGTGGTTGCTGTACGGTAGAATTCCGGAGAAGCCAAGTGATAGTAGACTTATAGCTATCACATTCCTTTCCATGCCAGAGGGATTTCAGAATGGAAACTGTTGAATGCAAAACTGTTAATGTACAAAAGGAGCTGTGCTTGGAGAGTTGTGGTGAGTGAAGAGGCCGCAGAGAAGTGTGTGCAGGGAGCTGGCTGAGTGGTGATAGCTCCTAGCTGGATTTGTAGGGTGAATTTGCAAATAAGAATCCTGGTAAAGTATTAAAAAAAATGAATCAGCTTTTGGGAGTCCGATATCAAAATATTTATGGATGGTTGGAAAGGGAAAAATAAAATGCTTATTTTAATTTAATGAATTTTGCATTTCAGCTGGAAAATTACTCATTACGCCCCTAATACTGGTTCTGGGACTGGCACTGGGAGCCATAGCTGTTGTAATAGGTAAGAGTTACGTATGTCAATGAGCCTGATTCTGATTTTGCAGTGACTTTCAGTATGACATCTCAATATTTTCATCTCAAAGAGAGAATTTCATGGGTACCATTTTAGTATAAAGCACATGACTTTCTTCTTTAAAAAAAACCTGTCTTTAGAGTATTTTTTCTCTTACTCTCATTTTATGCCAATTAGCTTTTTTTTGTTGTTCCCAGTTATTTGGTTGTTAAAGCTTTTCTGAACCAAAATCTTTAACTAGCATAGATAACCTAGTAAAAAGGCCAGAGTAATTTAAGCATAGTGCTGGGGACTGGCTGACTTGGACCCTCCCTTTAATCACTCCAGTGGATCACAAGTCTCAGATTTTGGTTATGTGCATGACAAGATTTTTGGGGCACTAGCTGTAGAGTGGCAAGTGCCCTCCAGCTTGAAGAACGCAACACCACCAACAAGAAAGCAGCAAATTATGATGAGTCAGTCTCAAAATCTGATTCAGTACATAGGCTGCCAAATTGGATTCCATCACAAAAAATGGTACTGTGAAATCATTTGATATAATATCAAAACTCTGTTAATGTAGGCGTGTTAATGTAGATGTAGTTGTTTTAGCAAATCTGCTTTTTGCCTGGCTTAACTGAATTTTCCTGCAGAAATTAAATAAGCTGTAACTATAAATACATAATTTTGCTCATGTAAGTGCATATCCACTATTTATGTTGGCAGAAATATGTCGATCAGAGATCATGCTGTTTCACAGCTCTTCACCAAACTGCTTACTCCAATGAAAATTTGCGGTGTGTGCCCTGCCCTGAGACATGTTGGGATGTGGCACCTTTATTTTGATGTAATAAAGCCAAAATCTACCAGGATAGTTACATTAATAAGATTGTACCTAACCAACCATCACATAACCAAAATACCATTACAGCTTTTGTAGAATACATCTGGCCAAATAAGAAATATTGCTTTAATTTCAGTATTTAGGCTAAGAATACATATCTTTTTTCTGTATTGATATTCTGAGTTGGATTCACTGAAGACATCTATAGAGAGAGATATCTTAAATATTTGTTCTTTTTAGTGGCATTTTTATGCTGAAAATATAGGCAATAAAGATTTCTTAATGTCAGCAAAGCTTATTTTGCGTAGCAATCTGGTAAAATCTATGCTGGGAAAAAAACCACTCTTCTTCTTACTGCAAAACCCCATTAGTTTTTAATGTAATACAATAGCAGTAATAGCAATAATACCTAATATATACCCAATAATACCCAACTGAAGTTCCATCCTAGGTACGGCCAGATAAGACACAATCAATGAGAGCTCTATGAGCAGTTCCAAAACCATTGATTATTTATAGGAAAGTTTTGGGATTTAGGTAATTACAGCAATATTTACTGCCAACACAACTGTTAAAGTAATCTCAGTATCATAGCTGAAAACTGTTCTGCACCATTTACAGGGCTATTGAGCAAAGCCAGGACCCTGGTAACTGTAATGGTCTTTTGTTATAGACTACAACTTAGACTGTTGCAGGCTAGTATTTTTTCTAATTGTCCAAATGCCTTGTATGATTTCTCTTGAGGCATGGAAAGCTGCATAAATGCTCTACATACATTGAAAGAACATAATGCACGCACAAGGGATTGCATTTAATTGTGACTTTCTTCTTATTTTTCTCTTTTGGCAGGTTTATTTGTGTTTCCTATCTATTGCCTTTGTAAAAAGCAGAGGAAAAGATCACGGACAGGTATGCCCTGGTAAGGATGGACCCTACTCACCTGAACTGAGCTGGTCCTGCAAGGGCTATCCGCGCTTTGTGCAACAGAGCAATACGGTGCTGGTAACAGCATCAAAGCCACCGCCCTGGAAGAAGAAGGGGGGATCTCCTGCCATCTTCCCTCAGCCGAAAACACTACTGCAGACCAGAAAGCCTCTTTGCTCTGGTGCACTCTGAACAAGATGGGCCCCCTGACTGCTGCTTTTTAAATGTTTTGGGGTTTGGTTTTTTTTTTTATTATCACTCTGGAGGGTTTTTTGAGTCTAAGTTTCTGAACTAGACAATCAAAGTCTGTATTGTAGCCAGAACTCTACTACCGATTTGGCCTGTGAAGAAAGCATTTAACTGCTAACATGTGCTCCGTTTAACTTCAGTGTCGGCCTTTAAGGGGGAAATGCTTAGAAGTGTTTGGACTCTTACTGTATACTGAGCATACTACTTTTGGTATTAAAAACTACTTCTGTAAATAACTTCCATCACACAGCATTCTGTTCGGCATACCAAAACCCCGTCACATGCCAGAGCACGACAGCTGGTTATCTTCTGAGTCGTCCTGCTAGTGGCCAAGGGTGTAGATGGCCACCGCCAAACTGCAGTGCCTCAGAGGGAAATAGCCTTAGTACTGAAGCTCCGTGATACTTAGAAATATGCTGATTGGTTTCACTTTAGTATTTAATTTATGACAGTCTATTAATATTGATGGAGGGGGTGACAGATTTGTTAGAAGAGTACAGCGTTTTGAAACTCTCCCAGTACAGAAAAAAATTGAAGGGTTTAGATAACAAGAAGTGCCAGTGGCCTGTTCTGTCCCAGGATATCCCTGAAGTGTGATGCAGAACGTACAAGGAAATGTGTTTGCAAGGAAGCTGGAAAGCTGCTTTTCTGTCCTGACTTGGCATCTAATACACATGCTACACACTAGTTGTGTGAAGATTGATTTGATCAAATTTTATAACCTAAAAAGCACATTTTGTTTGTTCGTTCAGCTAAATAAGTCTTAGAGCATCCACTGATGTCTCATGAGGAAAATCTGTGAATTTTGGGCAAAGGGAGGGGTCGTGAGTTCTTATGAGACCATTTCATTCTTATTCTCTGCTTCCAGTGTTTCTCCTCCTGAGATGATCTGAAGACAATAGCGATCCTTGCTCTTTTTTCCTAACTTCAGAGTACCACTGTTTGCCACCAGACCTCTTTCTCAGCGCATCATCACAACAGCAATGTAATTCAGCGTTAGGAATCAGCTACTGAGAATTTTTTCACTTTTAGTTATAATCCAAATTTATCTTACAAATATAACTTAAAAGAAAAAAAAAAGTATAAAATAAATTTGTGTAAGCAGAACACTGAAACAATAAAGAAAGGAACTGAATAAGAGAAATACCTACTTTATACTTTAAAAATAGAAGCTGATCTTAAAGAAAAGAAGATTGGATTTGTACTGTGAAGGTACTTTTTTTCAGTATGTGTGTTTGAAGATACATATGTGTGTGTGATATATATATATATCTATGGGGAGAGGGGGAAGCAGGGAGATGGGCAATGTCTTAAAGACTCTACAGACTTCAAAATTTAGGCCTGCAAATAGCATTATCATCTGAGAGGATGTACTTAGCACCACTTTCTTTGAAAATTGTTACTAAATCTGAATCTAGTTGTAACTTTTAAGTAAATAGTATTCTATCCCACCAACATAATACTGTTATAAGATACTTGCTTTGACTTCAAAGCCTCAGTAGAAGAAACTGATTAATTTTGTTTACCTGGAAACACAAATATCAGCTTACCGTAGTTGGCTAGTATGCTTATTTTCTGACAGCTTTGTTTTCTTGGAGTTTTTTTCTTGTTGAAACTGTGTGTATAAGCACACCATAGTAGTCAACAAGTACTTAATATTTCCATTTGAATTTAAGGACATGTTGTCCCTGTTGTCCTAACAGTAGAAATAGTACCTTTCTAAGACTTGCAAGTTAAGCAGGGAAGCAATGACATTTAGAAGTAAAGTTCAAAGCCTATTATCAATGCAAAACCACCTGTTAATTGGACTTCTTCTTCTGTGATGCATCAGTTTTCTATTTGTGTTCTGTCTGAGGTTGGAAGCTGCCTTAAAATTGGTCTTGTTTTTGAGTGTGTTTTCTGAGGCTGTACATATCAGTTGTCTTTTTGGCTTACTCAGGGATTTTTATTCCTTTCTTTAAATGTCAAATAATGAAGATATTTTTGTATTATTTAGAAAAACCTTCAGACCTCAGAGAGTGAGAGAGAGAGAGATCTGGGTTTGCAATGCAGTCTGTAATATGGTGTCAAACTATTCCACTTGAGAATATTTTAGTACTTGAGATTATCTGTAATTAACTATATAGTGGATTAATTTCCTTTTTTTTCCTGGTTCTTTATAAATATGTGGAATATTCTTACAGTCTTTGTAGCTGTTTTCACTCTGCTGTGTTCGCCGTTTTCAGTTTCTGATGGGAGTTCAGTAAAATCTGAAATGAAGGTGCTAAAATGAAGAGCATAAAAGGGAAGATAATAGATCTGCACTTATTTATATTCAGAAAGCATGTCATTGTGGGTGGAGGAAAGGAACACATATCTCAGCTCCGACATTATCATTTCATCTAGGCCATTTTGATTTTATCGGAACAGATTAAATCGAAGGGACATAGTTCTTCATTTTCCACACATAGCAAAATGAGGCATCTTTGACTTTGTAAAATGAGAGTTTAATCCTGCTTTCTCTGTAAGAAAAAAAAATGAGAATGACAAAAACATTTGCTTTTGGCTTTCTGTACAACAGGAAGAATTTTCAAGAGCCAGACAGAGTAGGGATATGGGAGTCTTTTTCTATCCATATAAAAAGTATTCCCACTTGAATACAATTTTCCATCAATATCGTGTAACATAACCAACTGATATGTGAAAAGTAGTTTAGTACAAAACTTCATTCAATAAAATGTTAGCTTTTAAACAGCTTTTCTTATATCATAGAAAATTGTATATACATCAAAGTCATTTCATTTTTTTTACAAGAGTTAATTTATCAGTTTGAAAGAAATGGAATGAACTTTGTAAGGAACTTCAAGGATGTTTTTCTTATGTAAATGTCTTTTGGTTTTTGTAACTGTACTCTAAAGAAACCATCAAACTGTTCTACTCCATCTCTGTTAGCAGAAAACTTCATCAGGCAGCTAAATTAACCTGCCAAGGCAGATTTCATGCTACTGTATTGCTGATCATCAGGATTGCTTTTCACCACATTTAATATTTAAGATTATTTATCCTTGTGTGAAGCTGTTGCTCACCAATAGTAGGAAATGCTTAAATCCATTCTACATAAGCCTTCTCTTTCTAGCTTGCCTGGAAATGGGTTTTTCCCAGGCGCTCGGGCACCCTTGCAGGGTCCCTCCCAGCAGCACGGTGCTGTGTCTTCCCAGTCCTGCTCCCGCTGGGGAGGGCTGGCTGGACACACCAGTCAGGGGGGAGCTGTTTTCCTTTTCTCTGCTTTCTCCACTAAGAGTAATTAGTTGTATTTCATTAATTGGGTCAAGTTTCAGGGCTGCTCAAGCGCATCAGTGGCAAGATGAGTCCGACTGCAGCCTCCTAGAGCATCGTAAGGTGTATTTGCAGAGCTTATCCAGGAGCTTGCGACCGGAAAATAATTGTGCTTTTCCTTGTATCAAGCTATTAGCTGGTGAGAAGAAGAAACTGAGTAAAAATATAAGTCAGAGGCAGAAGTGAAGTTCTGAGTAGCCTTGTGCTCTAGTTGACCCATCAGTTTTAGTTGCATACAAAAAAGTCTGTTAGTCTTCAGTTCTCACTTCCTCTATAATAAATAGCATATTCATGTCTTTCAAATGTCATTAAAATATAGTGCACTTTGAGTGATCTATTATCTTCCTTTGGGGCAGTGCAAATGTGTAAGTAAGGGAGGATTTTGGTGTTACTAATACTGACTTCATAACTCTTCCTGGTATGTTAGGGTGTTGGTTTTTTTTTTTAATTTCCATCTATTTATTGGTTCTGAAGGTTTGAGCAACGTGATGTTTTACTTTATTAAAAATATTAATTTGCAGGGACTATTGCCAATTTGACTAGAAGGTGTTTTGGATTACCATCAAGTATTCTTTTTAGCCAAGGGGCATTCTGCTCTTCCAAAGACTGCCATAGCTTGTGTGATGTTAAATAGTCTGTAGGTAGGCCAGTAATTCTGTCAGAGGATACAAATTCTCCAGTGACTGAATGGTTTCTCATGCCAGTTAGATCTGAGAAACTGTTTCATATTCAATGGCCAAACAGTTCGCCATGCAGACTCTGAGGTTTTTTTTAAATGTAATTGTGGTGGCTTGTTTCTTGAGCAAAGCTTGCATCATTTGTAATACTCGGTATGGTGATTGTATAGGTCCAAGTTGTGAAAAAGAACCATGGATTAGTGCTACTTTTACAATCTATGTTAGGTCTCTAATTTTGCTGATGGGAAGAATCCTACCCAAGGAAACTATTTGAGAGATGATTTCTTAATTTCTTTTAATTTTGCCGTCTTATAGTTACAGCAGGTCAGCTCCATTCCTGACACCAGTCATGGCGCTGTTAAACCAGAGAAGTCATACCCATTTTTATGCCAACGTGGAATTTGGCCCCAAATACTTTGATAAAAATATCTGGAAGCATGTTGATAGCCATTGTACAGCAACTTGAAAATCTAGTTCACTTCTGAAGAAGTGCAAACTACTATGGAGCCAGTCCTCTAACTCCCAGGGTGATACTAGTGCTGTTTAATAAGTGCAGGAGAGGGCAGGGAGTAGGGAAGAATTTCCAAACGTTCTTATTAAAGCAAATTGTCAAAGGAAGGAATACTAGATTTTAATATAATAAATAGACTTTCTTAATGCTTTAGTCATCACTAAAGCTAGAAACAACATCTGTAGAGTGTTAAATAACATTTCTTAAAATTCTGCTTTCTTCAGTGTAACAGGTATTAACACAGTGTAAGAATTTGACTTACAGCTACTAAATATTTTTCAGACTTAACACATAAACTTGAAAAAGAGGGCACACAAATATTTAAAAAGCTCTATTGCTGGTGTATTTGGTGGCTTGTCTTGCTACTGTTATGTGAAGAACCAGCTGAGCCTCGGTCCAACTGCAGGACTAGCAGTGTTTTCATTTAAGTACTTCTCAAGCTATAACACAACAGCCCCCAACGTTTTTCTTAATAAAACTAGCAAATGCAGCTTGTTTCAGTTACACAGGACTGTACCTTCCTGGCTGATCCTTCCTTATCATTCTGTGCTCAGGATCTATACACTCCCTCTCCAGTAAGGAATGGAGTGATTATATTAGGCAATTAATCACTGACGCTTCTCTTAGCCTGATGGTGAAATACCATAAGTTATGGAAATGAAAACTGATCTTTGAGTACATGCTCTGATTTCAAAGGTGAAAATGTGTAGTAAGCTTACTTACTTACTAGTAAAAAAGAAAAACATAAATTTCTAAGCATAATTCCAACTGCTTATTTCTAAATATAACTCTTTTGTTTTTTGTGTTTTTTTTTTAAGAGAGTCGTTATAATAGCAATTAGTTTATTTTAAAATGCATATTGTGCAAAAGAAAACATTTTTGGAGCCTATTTGGCTTATCAAAACTTGAAGAATTAGTCTGAAGTGCTTTGGATGAATCAGAGTCAGAAGAGGAGAAATTTATTGTGGAAAAATGTTTTATATTTTTAGCATAAGCATGGATTTTGCACATACCTGCTTAAACACAGCTGCATGGTAACCCCATTCAGTGTTTATCTTGTTGAAAACTTGTCAGACTGAAAACAGTATTGTTGAAATTTTAACCTACTGTCACTGAGCATGATGCTACTAATACGATGCCACGTTTACCTCTTTTAGAAGGAAAACCTACTTACAGAATCTAAACAAGCTGTTCAGATATTTTAAACCTGCCCTATAAAAGTGCTGATGCAGTCAAGAAACATTTTCTTGCCTTATGCAAGTTCTGGGTAAGCAGATGGATTCAGTCTTTAGTCATGAACTATCTTTTTGCAAAAAAAAATAATAAATGCACTCTTAAGAGTTTGTCATATTAATTTACATTTTCGTCATATTAATTTATGTTCTGCTGCTTCCTGTCCAGAAATTGCATGGACAGGGGTAGATTTACATTTCGCTGTGTTTACGATCTCATCCTAAAATGTTTACCATATTTCTATTTGTTATACACTTTATTTCTAATGCTCTTCTTTCCAATTTCCATAATTTAGAACTGACATGAAAATGGCTGAAGATGAAATTGGACCTGGGAAATGTGATCTCATAAGAAGTCATTTCAGTAATGCTTTGTTTTAGCAGCAGCAGATTAACTCTGTTTTATTTAAATTACCTAAATGCAAAATGCTGAAATCTGTTTTTCTTCAGAGCTTTTAATTTTGCATTTCTTAAAATATAATTAAACAGCACAGTCGTCTTTGCTACATAACTAACCAACCAAGTCCAAATAACTTTTTAAGGTATTTGTTAATTCTTTAGACTATGGTAGAGATGAGAATAATAGGTGCGGGGGAAAAAAAGAAAACATGATCTCTGTTTCTGAGGTTGTCCAAGCTGAACTTTATCCTAATTCCATGACAATTCAATGAGAAATCTTCTCCTGCCCCCACCTCTTTTCTTTTATATATTTTAAGGTGAAGAATTGCCTTTAAAATAGGGTTAATTTGAATGACAAGAGGTCAGGGTAGTGAGATGAAGAATCACATCCTTTTTAGTGTGCAGGCTTGTGGCACAACTAGAGTGCTGGACAAAACACTGTGGATTCATTAAAAAAGCAATTTCTAAGACCACGTTTGGGCTATGTACACACTAGATGCATCAGTGATTAGAACTTTCTGTAGTGTATTTATTCGATGACTAAGAAGTTACAAAAACTGGAGGTAGGCAATACCAATGTAATCAGTGCTTGAATTCCAATATTCAGTGTGTTTTGTAAAATGAGAAATTTTAAATGCGTAAGTGCCTTATTGCTTGAAAGAAATGAAAGGTGTTAGTTCTCCTCCATAGAGCAATATGGGAATTCCTGTTACGTGGGCTCCTACAGACAGACATATTAAGCTAAAGTAACCAGTACTGGTTTGCTCAGAAAATTGAAAAATGTTACATTAGTGAAGAAGTTACCATTTTATGAATTATCAAAGTAATCTGCCATGCCTATTTTAAATCTGATGATCTCATTTCTGAGTTTATTAACTTGCTGTTCACCTCTCTTCCCATCTCTCCCTTCAGACTTCTGCAGAAATGCATCTTATACGTGCTCTCAGAATGAGTTTGGTCTTCCAGCATAGCCAGCTAGGAGTTTTAAACCACTTAAAGTAATGCAACTTTTCAGAGAAGAGAATTCAGCTGAAGTTAAGTTAGACCACAACCAGTGGTATGTGTACCCTCAAACAGGCCCTGTTGGCACCAATTCATGAAGATGGAAGCCCTGAGGACCGTGGCACACAGAGGTGCACTGTAGCTGGGTTGGGACTTAGAGCAGTTAAACAGCATTTCAGTGCTAGCCAGCTTGAACTAACATATATTTTTAATGTAAGTTGGTAATTCCTGTGGGGTGGGTATCTTAATGGACTAAACCATCAAACAAACTTGGTGGAGCAGCTCTGGGATCTCTGCCCAGCTTTTCATTGCATGGTGGAAGGTATGATCTGGTATGATCTGAAAAACTAGTATTCATTTTACCTTCTCCAGATAGCTTCAAAGTGGATACTGTAGGGTTTATTTCTTTTTCTTCCTTTCCCAGAAGACAGTAGAATTTTATCTTTTGTCATCTAGATTTTCCAAAGGACCTGTTTTTTCTTACTAATACTGCTCCCACTTTTGTCCATCTATTGGAAGTCAGGTGCCAATAAAAAGTTACTTTTCTAAAATTATCTTGAATTTTATGAACTTCTGTCAGAAATTATCTTTTAAAAAATACTGCATTTATATAAAGGTAATTATTAGAAGGAAGTTGACTTAATAAAGGGGAGGTAAATTAAAAATTATGCTTAGAAGGTCTGTTTATAGTAAACTCATCATAAAATGGTATTACTGTGTTCGGTTTCCTCCAGTAAGAATTTGTGAAGGAAGGAGAGAGAAATGAAGATGAGAGGAATATTTCTTGGAACCTTTTCATCTCCTGAAATTTGTGAGTTTTCCAGAACTGTAGGAGGGGCTTTTCTTTTTTTCTTTTTTTCCCTACAGTTCTTAATTAGTAATATAGCTGTCACTTGCAGCATTACTTTTTCATGAAATATCACACAGGAGTGTTTAATCGGGAAATAGCTTGCATACCTGAAGTTTTTGGTGATAGAGAATTTGATTTGGAGCCATACTGCAATAAAATTATAAGTGAATTATCACTCTTACAGATATCTTAATTTCTATTTCGGTATTATCTCCAGTTTTTACGTATTAACTAAGTCATTGTGTAACTCATGGAATCAGAGGCACCATGTATCAAAATACTACTTCAGTCTTATGAGTTACTGTTTATTTTTAAAAGTTATTTCCTTAAATTACATTCTTCTCTCTTACAACCAGCAGGCACACAGTCAAAATGCTGATAAGGCTTTTCCATTATCTTTCTCATGAATTTTGCTGATTTTTTTTGTTGTTGTTGTTTTGTTGCATAGTATTGCAACAAAGGTCTTCGTGCTGTAACTTGACAAAAGTATTTGATAGTCTCGGGCAATATTTTATGAAGAATCCATCTTCAAGTTGGTATTTTAAATGTATACCAATAAGCACTGTTGAGTGCTACCTTTGTGGCTGCTTTAGTTCATGTCAATGTTTTGTAAGGATTATTTCTTGCTACCCTCTTCAGAGTGCCTTTTAATTTAGGAGGTCCAGAGACGGTTTGCTGTTTGTTTTCTGTTGAATCTACCATAGTAATATCTGATTTTTAAACTTGTCCTGATGAATGTATAACTAAAATCATGTTCTTTAAAAAGCTATAGTAGACACAGTCATATATGCACACGTACATGCATGGATACGAGGGAAGGTGTTCTGCCAATGTTTGTCCTGCTGGACAGGACCTTTTGAAAGTAAGTGAATTTTTTAACAGTTTTATTTTCAAAATGTTACCTCACTAGTATTCAGTAATAGGTATGTCTCTGTACTGCTTCACTTTGCTAAATACAATCACATTTGCGGTAGGCAGTTTAATTTAAAAGACTTTGCGATGAATCTGGTGTCCATATTGTGAAGTTCGTAAGTAAAACCTTACGGTACTTCATTTCCTTTAAAGGCATTCCTTCCGCTTACACTGATATCCCAAGCCCCTGTTAACCAACAGACTGAAAAAGTGCTTCCCCATGATGAAATGGAAGAATGTAAAGTAGCATTTGAATGCACTCCACCTGTCTTAGAATCGATATTCAGAAATAGGCGGATGTTGTGGACTTAATGAACTGTGGGAAGATATATATTGTAGAGTTTGTTCACTTGCACACAAGGGGTTTTACAATGTCATCTAGTAACGTCTACCTAATAAAGTTTTGAAAAAGAAAAATAAAACTTGTTTGAATGTTCAACTCTTTGTTTAAACAGTTGTATGCATGAATAATACTTGACCAGATGCAGGGAGTATTACTTAAATCCATGATCTTTTTTTTATGATTCTTACATAATCCTATAAAAATCCTACTGAATGATTTAAACTTCAGAGTCTGTGTTCACAAACACTGCATTACAGTCACTTCAGTCTTTAACTGCCTTAACGCCGAAAATAAAACCAGATGTAAAAAGGTAGTGTACTCTGATGAATATTTTTATGTTAAAATACTCCCTGCTATGTGGTATCATCTCTGGGCTACTGCTCTCATTTTTAAAAGCATCTAAATATGCAACACAAGACTTTACCTTCTCACGATATGTTAAAATATTAGCTTAAAATAACCCAATTCAATACGAGGAGGAAGTAGCACTGGAATCCAAATTTCCCATTCCCTTGTTGTACTACCTCCTGAAGCTTCAGCTCTTTCAGAGACAGTCTTTAGAGAAAGCAGTCTGTAGCTGTAAATTTGAAATATGTAATCCATTAATTGAACCAGGTGCCTCTTTCTCTGGAAAGGAGCTGTTTTCAGTTTCTGTACTTTGTGAACTGACAATATTGATGGAATGTTTTGTCTGATGTGTTGGGGATTTTTAAAGACTATACCTAATTATGAAATTGCATTTGCATGTTCATGCACAGGCAGACAAGGTAGCACAGTTGCCTGTGGTTTGTTTCTGTAGGAAATAAAGCTGAAAAACAATTCACTGCAGTGAAATACACAGCAAAAATCTTGAGGCCTGTGCTGGGTGCCTCTAGCCAAGGACAAGCCTTTCAGCCCTCGCCCCAGCCCCCTCCAAAATAGTCAAGATTTGCAACCAAATGTCAAGGACATCATACCAGAGGTTCCTTATCTGCAGGAATTCTAGCATGCAGCCTGCAGCAGTGGAAGAATGGTCAGGAGGCCAAAGAAATCGATATCCCTAGAGCTCAAACTGAAGTTGAAGGCTAACTTCTCACTTGCAATCTCAAACCATTTGACAAAAGACAGAAAAGCAGATTTTGATTTTAAACATGGTATTTTTCTAAGTAAATAGGACTAATGCTCTCCACAGAGATTACAGATACCCAATTTTTAGATGCTTGCCTTCAGATGATTGACGTGTGCCTTTGTGTGCACTTGAAATAGTGATTATAGGAAATAGATAGGTGCTTTCCTTAAATCATTAATGCATTTGTGCCTGCTCATGAGAAATTACATTTAAGCATTAGTAATTAAAACAAATTAACATTCCACAATTTTTGAATGAGTATTTGGATTTCTTGTGCATTTGCTTAGTAGTTTGGCTTCGGCCGCACAATGAGACACTAATCTGTTAGACTGGGATATGTGAAATACTGGCTGATGAGAACAGAATTAGAATTGGCAGCCACGTGGGTAAAGCTGTCATGCTTCGGAAAAGTCAGTGTGGCTTTTATAAAGGAGCCTTGCCTTACCAACCACAAAGTTTATTCGTCAGGTCAGTAAGTCATCTTGTTTACATGGTCTATTTGACTTTCTAGAAATATTTGTTGGAATGCCTTACAACAGCCTCAACTGAAACTAAGTAGACATGGACTAAGAAAGAGGATCTCACCATATGGACAATATTATGTGACTGGAAGATTCAAAGCTGTTGGAATAAATATCTTTTGCAGTGAAGGGAGGATGCCAGTTGAACTCTACAGAGATCTGTGCTTGGACTTTGCTTGTGAACATACGTGGAAATGATGTGAAGAGAAAAAGGTAAGTGATAGAGTAACAAATTATGCTAATGATGGAAAGTTACCCAGAACAGTAAAGATGAGAGCTAGTAACAATGATCAAATGAATGGGTTTTGGACAACAAACGAAATAGAGGAAGAGTCTTTAGCATGGGAATGATAAAATTGATGCATAATGGTGATCATGTTTGTTACAAAGGTCTTTGTGCTTGAGTGATGCATGAAAGACAAAATAGTGACTGAGTATTCCTTTACCTGAAGAGATGGTGAGCCAGGGAACATCAAATGAGGGTAGCAGAAGCTGTAACAAAAGAAAAAAGGGGGAATCTTGATCAAACAGTGAAAGATACGTGGAATCTTCTGCCAAAGGATATTGTAGATGCTGAGGGCTGAAGTGGAAACTAGAGCAGTTTACAGGAGAGAAATTTGTGGCAAGTTCATCAACTGTATAGATACCCTGTGTGGCTCAGGAAGTCCTTGAGTCAAAACTGTTGGGAGACCTGGACAGCAGTGGATGGGCGTGTTGGTTTTTTTTTTTTTTGCTGTATCTTGCATCCTTCCCCAGACATCTGGTTTTGCTTACTGTCAGAGACAGGATATTGGACTTCCAGTGTTTTTGGGTCATCCTCCTTTTATTCTTATATTGAAGGTCACTAGGTAGGGGGAATGTGATAGTAGATCCCAGCAGTGATCCATCGAGGATGGTGAGGAGGTGGCCTCTAGCATCCTGCTTAGCTGTAGAAAACACTGTCCCAGTTCTCCTGAGGTAGAGCTGCTGGATAAGATAAGATACGGATTTGCAAATTTGAGAAATAGTGCGAATCTGTTCACTTTGTTGTGTACTGTTCTCACCATCACCAAATTTTGTTCTTCCTGATTTGAGCAATGTTTTTGCCTCAACCTAATTCCACCTAGCTTGTCTACTTACCCTCTTTTGGATGCACTCACAGACACCTCAGCCTTTCCCAGGCTGTGTTTTTCCTATTCCTTAACACTTCCCCTACTGGAATACAGAAAAAATCTGAAGTTAAGCTTTGTTTTCATGAGCCTGTAAGGGTGATGGACACATGTAAGTCCATGTTCTATGCTGGCCCAGACTTCGCTTCCTTGACCAACTTGGGCATAAATAAATAATACTGCTTCTCTCCAGAAACATTTCTCTCTCAATGAGACAGCTGCAATTTTAGGTGCCCGTTGCCCACTTTTGTCTACCTTCTGTCTCATCAATCTCTTTTTATTTTGTAAATAAGGGTTTCTATTTTGTTCTCTTTCATGCTAAAAAATGCTGGATAATCTCCTAAATCTCATAGCAGATAGGGGGATAAGCACAGTAACTCAAAATAATAAAGCCAATTTAATGTCACTTTATCTTGGAAAAATCCCTCTATTTGCTTTTTTGGAAAAGCAGTCCTAGAAGCAAGTGCTCGCCCGCGTGTTCCTTTCCTGCCTGGCAGTAGTGGAATGACTAGCTGACTACAAACTTGCTTGTTGTTTTGGCCTTGTAGATGAGTATCCACAAAATTTTGGTTCTGCAGGAGCCGTGCAGTGCACCAAAGTCTGTCTCCTTACCTAGATGGAGACTAAAACCAGTAAGGTAAAGAGTTTGCGTTCAAAACCCTATACAGTTCAATATAACTATATATGGAAAAAGCTTTCTTACTCAGTCTGATTATGTTGGCAAAGATGTGAAGCCTTAGGAGACAAAGCACTTCATTTTGCTAAATCTCTCATGTTCATGCCTACTTATTTTATTGACAGCCCACCGTGCCAGAAAAAGGAAATGATCAAGTGGCTTAAGAGATGTGACATTAGATTTATTGTGTGTTAGTGGTTTACATCATGTTTAAGTAATATTGTATGACATGGTCTTCTGTAACTAGGCACTCACTGAATTTGTGCAGGAGTTAAGGAAAGTTAAAAATGAACCAGTAGAAGAACAGCACATCAACCATATTCGTTATTATAAATCGAATTAAGGCACTTTTATGAGACATTTGGCATGTAATAAAAAGGAAAAAATGTAGCCATTTCACTGAATAAGAATATTGTGCTCTTTGCTCATGAAGAGAAAACTAAATTGGAGTAGACGTAATCACTGGAGTACTGTTCAGAGATGCATTGAAATGGGATAGGGTCACTGTATGACTGGCCTCAGTGGATTTGATGGATGCGAGGTATTTTTTAAAGGGTTCCATGTACCTGGGAGCCTAGCGCCAGCCTTATCTGTTTGAAGAATGTTGCCCAAACTCATATTTTAAAGGGGAAGGATATGTTTGAAAAATGAGTGGTAAAAGTATATGTCTTTGAGAGATTTTTGCAAAATAGTGGACTATAATTATGTTTTCAAAATAGATTTTAGCCAGATGCATACTCTGCATTTTATTGTGCATGAGTTCAAAGGCAGTTGAAATTAGTGTTACCTCCCTTTTTTGTGTGTGACTGCACAAGAAAGATGTATTCACCCACCACAAGATTCTGTTGACCCCTCAGAGATTTTTATCGGAGGCAATATACCGTGTCACACGCAGTCCTTAACACATCAGTGCCTCAGCACAGAGGCTCTGGCTCTCTGCAGACTTGACCTAGCCCTTCAGAAACAGAAATTGTTGCCTGCTTACTCCTGGCCTCTGGACGTGTTGCTAAGCCAGAGCCACAGCATAAATACTGTGCCTTGAGAAACCTCGGATACCCATTGATGTAGTTTAATACAGTGTGTACAAATAAAAGCTGCTCCCTGTCTAAGTAGTGATGAGCCACACCAGATGTGGCCAAGTGGTCTGAAATCTAAATGAATCCCATTCCTCCTTACCCTGAAGAACCAGCATCTTTCTAGAGCAACTCACAGGAGCCAGGAAGGGCTTTTAGCTGGGAGCTGTGAAGCACCCGTTGGGAATAAACAAGCATAAGTGTCAAGACCAGCTGGAAATGGTCCATCACTCCATTATTTATTCTAGAAATTGCCTTAGTAGCAATTTTTTTTAGACTGTGTTATGATGTTATGTCTAAAATTATACTTTTAGATAAGCGTTACAACTTTAAAATAGCCATCTTTGTTCATGCGTCACATTTTATCAATCTAACTACTTAAAACTACTTTAGTTAAAACATTATGGCAGGTAGTACAGAAGCAGAGACCAATGTTATATACTCGTAATTCAAAGGTTTAGCATGTCTGAACATACTGCTTTCAGCAAGAAGGTGATAGCAGTTTGATGTTGAATCTGTGGAATGCTATCAGGCACTAAGCATGCAAGTTTCTATTTGAATGTGGGTTTTTATATGGATTTTTTTTACTATTTTTTAAAGATTTATTAGTTTGACACAATAAGAAAATTAGTTCTGACACCATTTTTTTTTACCTGAAGTTATTTATTATTCCATGTTTCCTCAAATGTAGATTTGTTGGGTTTTTTTCCACTTTGTAAGCCTATATCTATGTCCTGTCTCAATGTTATAATCTGAAAAATAGCTCTCGTAGATTATAGCAGTTATTCTTTCTATTTTAGAATACCATCTTCAGCAGTGAAGAGCCCTCTAAATTATTGCTTCTAAAAGAGCTGCAAGAAACTGTGCACTGGGCAAATGCTAAATAATCTGGTAAGAGAAAAAAAAAAATCTTCCTTCCAAATACCAATAAGTAAAATACTGATATATGCCCAGGCAGAAAAGGGCTTGGGTCCTTCCCAGCCCTTTTTCACAATTCTGGTATTCTTGTATATTCAACCAGTTTTCAATCCCCAATTGTTGCTTACCTGCAGGGATAACCAGTGTTTTGTTAAATGATTCAAAATGTTCCCCTTTCACCTATCCGCCGACATCTTATGCAGCCTTAGAACTAAAGGGCAGATTTTTTCCAGAAGGAAAATTCCCTGCTTGTCACTTTCTCCACCCACATTAGGAAGTTAAGTCATCGGAAAAACTTCCAGCCTTCTTATGGACATTGTGGACATATATGTATAGCCAAACTCTTAGACTAGGCAATTTGTTTTGCTTTAATGGTTATGTAAAATAGTAAAATAATGAAATGGCCTATTTCTTACATCAGATTATTTTCCCCTCTAGTTTATGTGTGTATATATATGCATTATTACATATTACAATATCCATTATCATATTAAAGTATATGTTAACTATGTACATATTATATATGTATAATCTGATTGCACTAGGTTCATACATAGCTACATTAATTCTCACACACATGCTTAAGCAGCAGCACTGGTAACAATGCTATACTGAACTGTACATGTAATTACGATGAGGCATGTGCACTGATCAAGGATCCCATCCCGGCTAGGCAGGGTGGGTGCTAAAGGGGAGAATTGGGGAGGAGAGCAGTAACAGTGTAGGTCTTCCATAGAGCAAACAGCGATGTTCCTTCAAACGAAAGACAGAGTAACAAAGCCTCAGAAAGCTCAGAATTGAGCTTTCCATTACTACGTCCTGCTTTCAGGACAGCAGATAAAAAAAACTGGAGTTAACTGAACAGTTGGAAGCAAGAAGTGTTTTCCAGGAAAAGCCTGCCATGAAAAGTGCTCTGTGTGCAGCCGCACTACAGCAAAATGTCAGCTTGCCTGTAAATTCTGCCTCCAGCCTCCTTAACACAAGCAACTACAAGCTCTTTCACCCCACCCTTGCTGTCTATTCACCATGCCCAAGTCCTAAGGACAAAGCATGGATCCCCACCCACATCCTTTCTAATTACGTAGACCCCTCCTCTTCTAATGCTGAATTGCCCCCAAGCCCTAGTATGGCTCCCTGTCCCAAATCAACTCAACCCTAGGGATTGCACCATGCTGACCTAAGCTGAGACCCCCCTGAGAAGTCTTGTGCCCGCTTTTGCCTAACTCTGCTCGTGGTGATGCTGCGCCGTGGGCTAGGGGTCAGCCTCCTTCCACTGCTGAGCCAACCTGCTCAGATAATTTTATCCTGGATCAAATGTACGTGAGAGTCTTGAGAATGGTGAGGACACGATGCCGATTTTGGAAAGGTGGTGGCTGTGGGGCAGACAGACTGACAGGGATGCCTACGGGCAAAGGGAGCACACCGGGTGCCAAGCTGTCCTTACCTACAGGGTGTAAACACCAAGTGGGAAGGGATTTGAGAGGGGAGGCCAGATGAATCCCTGGCAGATACACACCTTTAGAACAGTTTTCAGTGCTGAAGTTACAGCAGGTGAATGGTAATGCCTAATCTTCAAATATCTGTGATATCAAAGGTGTATTTCCTATGAAATAGGTGTAAGTGTATTTCCTATGAAAAGGAAATACTATTTAAGCTTAAAGTGTATTTCGGGTGGTGACCCGGTGTTAGAGTGGTTTTAGCTTTTGTTAAGTAAAACATTTGGCACCATCAAGTGGTAAAATGGTGTACTGCTTATTTACTGCTTATTCGGAGCAGCCTCGATGATAAAAAAGAGGGCAACTATATAGCTGCGTATTAGAAAGGTGCCCAAAGAAATCTTTGAATACATTTTACTGAGGTTATTTGAAAGGGTTCCTGTTTTCTCAGGAAAAGTACTGAATTTAAATGCTTGTGTTTCAAGCAAATTGGATCTATCATTGTTTCAGCTTGAATATATCATTGTTATCAGTGTTGGTATTTTTCAATCTAAAGTACTGAGATGGAGTTTATTTACAGGTGATCAACATGAAAGTAATATTAATTTTAGGATAAAAGCTGGTATAGACTTTTTTTGTTATTGTCGTTTCTCTGTAGTGCCTTAAAAATATTAGTTCTATAAAATGGGGGCAGAACTAGTAGCCTGCACTGTTAGTCGGCTTGCTTAACTTTTCCTTGCTGGGCATTGAATGGGCTTGACGGGGGACAGCCGCGGGTAAAGGCGGTCTGCAAAGAGACAACTGTAGGCAGACAAAATGAATAGAAATGAAATACAGAATTTAAAAGAGCACAATTAATTTGGCTGTAAAATAACAACAACAACAAGGCCCTTTGCTGGGCCAAACACAATTCTGTAATCTGAAGAGATTTTAAATTATGCAGTAATCACGCACCATTTCAATTAGTACCAACCTTGGTAGAGATAACACTTAATATATGCATAACTTGATTAAAGAAATAATTGACCTACCTGTGGTGTAAAATGAGCTATAATTATCCTGGTTAATTGTTACATAAATGTTTGTAATTTTGTTAGTGTGTGCTTATCAAATAGGGATAAAAAAAGACCTTTTTGTTTAACAAAAAAAACCCCTACCACCTTGCTCCCACTAAAGTAACCTTTTTCATTATTTAAAAAATTATCTTAATGAGAAGCAGACTCTAGTGTATGAGATCACACAACTGAAGAGAAAAGAAGAGACACGCAGATGAGCTGATCTCTGAGAAGGAAATGGAGATAATATATGCCAGGCAGGAATTAAAAGAACAGCAAACCAACCTGAATAGCAGCGAACAGAAAATCCTTATACAGTCAAAGGTATTTTTCCTGCTATCACTGAATAACTCAAAGCATTTATTTGGATTGACTCCTCATGTTTATCTGAGGAGAAATATCTGATCCAGAAAACACGTCTCCATTTTGCCTGTGAATACAGGAGATAGAATTCAGCTTATCAGAAAAGGAAATTATTACTGTCACAGTTTAAATTCCTTTCTTTAAATCTACACTTCAGTCACATAAGCGCAAAAGTTTAGTGACAGATGAAGACTTAATTCTCTAATGTTTGTTTGAAATCAGTGTTAACTGAGTCTAGGATAATAGGAAGTGGGGAGCATTTGCAGATTCTAGTAGGCTCCTTGGAAGTCAGGACACTGAGCATCTTCCTACATCCACAGCTTGTAATGTTACACTTTTCAAATATCTCTTGGACTTCCAAAAAGGGGCAGGAAAATTTGAAGGGCCTTTTGTGAGATCTTGACCAAATTTTAGGAAGTTACATGCAGGAAAAAAAACCCTCAAATTTTTTTGTTTAATACTGAATACACTTGACTGCAGTAGCTTGTCCAACATCAGGAAAAGAGAAGGTGCTCAAAAGGCCAGTGATTCCAGCAGTAGGCAGAAGTCACAAAAACCCTCTCTGTCTGTGCCAGTGTTAGATGCTAGAATCCCAAATACAAATACTGAGATATACATGGTATTTGATAAAATGGCACTCCTTAGTGGTTAATCAAAACCAAAATATGTAAGGGTGCCTCTGTTAAAGTATTAAGGAAGGGAGAAAGAAAAGAAGGAAGGAAAGACAGACACCTTTCAAAGAACACTGGGGACAGAGACAAGCAAAATGCTGAGTTTTGTAAAGCCTACAACAATTCTTCTGTGTAATTCCCTTGAATAGACCTCAGCCACTTATCATAAGAGAAAGATTGATAGCAGGATCCTGCTGCCATCCTCCAAAACACAACACTTGGTGGGGAAGAGGAGGGGCTGCTGGAGGCTTTGCTGTCAGCGGGGAAGATGCTCTGGGGAAGGGCAGCACAGTGCTCTGCAGGCAGAGGTGTCTCAGCTCCAAGCGAGCCCAACAGGAGCCGTGGATCCCCTCGATAACAGGGCACTGAATCCCAGCTGATGTGCTCTGCCCTCAGCAGGGCTCTCTGGCTGGGGCTTGTGTAGGGCTGGCTCCTGTCCCCCCGAGCTGGGGCACGGGCAGATGGCACTGAAGGGCAAGGTGCTCCTCATGTCTGCCGTGGGAAGCTTCTGTAGGCACGCTCTGAGCTATGGAGTGTTTCATTTCAGGCCTTTGAGAGGAGTCTGCTCTATAGATCACCCAGCCTTCAGTCTGATCTTGTGTCGTCTTGACTCTGAATTTAGAATTTGCAACACCTAAAGAGCAAGCAGGGATGTCACTTTATCACACGGATAAAGCCATGGCTTAACAAGTGGAACTTGCTTTAAGAAAAATGCAAAAGTACGCAGATATGTCAGAAAGGAATACATAGTCTGTGATTTAATTGTATTTATAAATTATGTGAAAAATGGGGAACCGTTAGACTTGCTCTGTTTCTAACCACTCATTATTAAGCAAAAAATGAAATCAAAACGTGTGGCAGATTTTCAATTATCAAGCTGCCTTTCATCCCAGGCTACTGGCATCCCAAATTACTGGTGTGTTTTACAGGTAAGCTGTCAGTTAACCAAAATTTGAATCCTCATGTTGGTATTATTTTGTCTCCTCCTATGTGTACCATTAACAAGCTAAAGCAATGTGCAGAACAGCAAACGGCCAAAGAGCAGCCTCTTTCTAAAAAGAGAAGAGAGGTTCTGAAATGGCAAGTGACTGGGCCTGACATGGAAGAGAAAATATTTTTTAAAATAGCAATGGTACAAAAGCAAATAAAAAGCAGTATCAGGTGGTTTGGTTTATGGTAGTGGGGATTTTGAGGGGCACGTGACTGAGTTCTAGACCCGTTCTATTTTCAGCCATCAGTTGTGCTCTTAGGGTGGCTGGACTCTAACTGGGCACCCAGTTCTCAGATGCAGTCTGCTCCTTGTGATGGATTGCTGCCATTTCTTCCTTATTCCCTTCTTTTAAAAGAGAAAATATAATGAAAATTTATTCCAATATTTGCTGTTTCTATCATTAATTCTGCAGAGGCATCCTTTGTACTGTGAACCCCTCTTAAAGAAATCTTAATTTTTTCAGTTTTTTAGAAAAATCAATCTCTGGTATTTTGCCTAACGTGTGATTCAAAACTTTGCATCATGATGCTAAACAAAGGCACAGGTAAGGACATAAACCCGAGTTTACATATCATCTTTTTCTTCCTATTGGTTACAGTTATTTGTCAAAGAATTACATTTTGGTTTTGATGATCCAGGTAATAAGTAGGCAGGAATGTCTTCAGGTTGGTTCAGTCGCTCACAGTCACGTGGCAGGATACACTTCCACTTCAGTCTAAGGATATAGGATTTAAACCCCAGAAATGTGCATTATATCCAGCAATACAGCAATAATTAAATGTGCTAGGCCTTCCATCAGTATCAAGAGCACTTCAAAGAAAGAACTCCTTTAAGAGGTTGAATTAAATGCTTCTCGGCAATAGCTTGTGCACCAGCTTCCCAGCACATACATACGTAGACAAAAGCTTTCTAATCTAAGCAGTCCTAGTCAAGAGTTCCACTTCTGAGCAACATGGGAAAAATAAATTGTATCCTTGCTTTTAAGATAGCATCTTACCTTTTGAATATAAAGAAAGGATTCTAGGAAGACACAAGTAACTGCATCAGTTCTGCTGAGTTAAAATTAAGTCACACTGGGTCTCTCATTATTATTTTAGCTGTGTCAGAGATTGGTTTTGGTCCATTAAAATTTTAACCATCATAATAGAGATTCACCAAGTTGACTTTCTTAATAAAGCACCTCTCTGCTCTTTTAGATGCCTCAGACCCATCAGGAAGTCCCAAGTGATGCTGGATGTTTTTCTGTAGTTAACTGAATGTTCTCTGTACAGAATAATTCAAATACTTAAAGTTAAATGTCTAGTAGTATTTTAGATATCCTAGGCTATCCTGCCTGTCCCAAGATGGCACTTCACTGATGTCCCACAGGTCCTATGCCATATGTGCCACCTCGTGGGGGTATCTTGAGTCTTCTGGGCCATCTAAAATGGTTCTGCATATGTATGTTTAGGCATTTTAATTGCCTTCCCACACTAAGTTTAGTCATATCCCATCTGTGCTGGAAGAGACCCTGAAGGATTCAACTCTGAGCTCCTGTGGCTGCAGTTCATCTGAACCACTCTAGAGCTCTGTGTCTGGATGGCATGAATCCACACTGAGAAATGCTGGGTTTCTTTGGTGCTTTAGCATGAGAGATGACCCTTTATTTTGACAATTAGAGTATTTCATCTCACAAGCTATAATTATATGAATGAATGTTGAATTGTTTATTGTGGTATACATAGCCTTTAGAAAGTCCTAAAAGCATAATGACCACTGAATTGCCCTGTAGGAAATAGTCTCAATGCTGTAGCAACAGCATAGCAACACCTCATAGGAAGGAAAGATTAATTTATTTTAAAATAGACTGATTTCAGCCCATCGCACTGTGATACCCACAAACACCAGGATGCGTGTAAGCAGTTTGCTGAGCATCCAGGCTCTAAGGCACTGTGTCCAGGCAGACTGCCCAGGGTCGCTTGCGATGACATCGGGGGCGAGGGGCATCGGGTTTGGAGCCCCTCTCCACACTTTCTGGGCTCTTCTTAGGAAATGCTTATTTTGGGATGTTTCTTATCACACCCTTCAGGAAATGACTGTGATTTATCTCTTTTTCTTGTCCAACCTCTGTGAGTCCTTAAGATTTAGTCATTGTCTTCATTTCAGACCTGCCACCTATAGGTGTCAGCAACACATACCATTTAAATAGTCCTCTCCTGCTGGTGTGTTGCTCTCCTGCATTCACATTCACTCTCCATTCCTACCAGTATATCGTTTTTAATGCAATTTTCTACAGTTCTGTAAGATTCCTGAGCTTCTCTTTTGTACTGAATTGTAGGCATTTTGGTACCTGCTGGCAAAACTGGCAGTTAGCTTTTGTGGGCCATAGGTTTTCTTTCCAGAAGTCTCCCAAGCTTCTGGTGTTGCCCCTCAGTATTTCAGCAATATAATATGATAAACTTCCCAGTTTCCTGGCCCAAAATTACAAATGAAGATTACAATTCACTTCTATGCCATTACTTCATCTGTAAATTCAAGTCTGAGCCAACCTTCATATTTTCTCTCTGTGTTTTATTGGATTCTGGTGAACTGTCTGGTGTGCCTTCCCCCTTGCTCAGCCTTGTTGTTCACCTTACATTATCCCTTTTCATCCCAGACAAAGTGAGGTAAACTTTGCAAGGGAAGAGAAGAGACACTGTCCGTTGATAGGACAGTCAGAAATCTGTTCAGTAATTGAAAAAGGTATTTAATTCAGTTCTAAATAATCTAAATGCTCTCTGTGAGTTGTTGTAATACTCCGGCACTGACCATCATATATTTATCAAAGACTACCTCAGTGGCTAATCAGAACTTTATTGGTTATAATAGAGATGTCAGTTGACATCAGATAAAGATCTTGATGCAGCGTTTACGGTTGGAACCAGCTGCTAAATTTCTCCTGAGAATAGGAGCAGAGTGATCAATGCCAGAGAGCTGATATGAAGTTCAGTTCCACAGATCCCTGTTACAAGAAAGTCAGGGTGTTTGAAGGAAAACTGAGTTGTGGGAGAATAAGGCAGACATTTTTTATTCATATTATTAAGAAAAAAATACTTTTCTGCACGTGATTCTATCACAGAGCACGTTTCATGCAATGTTAAGCATTGAAACATAACTTCAAAAACCGCTTAACAGAAGAATGCATTTCTGGTGTGGAAATACAAGTAATATACATGAATGTAAAGAGTAAATCAAATATAGCATCTGAAAATCTAGTAAAATTTTCTATTGTTCAGTAATTCAAACAGCATATGCCCTGTAAGATTTTTAATTATGCTTCTGCATAAACAGTGTTGTTAATATTGTTATAGCCCTGTAAGTAAATTGGCTGCTCAGTTTTCATTATGCTTCTAGAAACTGCATAGGCTGCTTTAAAAACCTCTGCCTATACTTACAGAAAAATACATGTTCTAATTATACTGATAGTTTCACATGTTGAGAGCAATTTCTCAGCTGTTTCATGCATTTGTGTCTGGACTCGGGTTTGGGTTTTTTTTCATGTAGAAGTTGATGGCATTTCTGAGCTCAAATCTTGTCACGGTAGGATGTCTCTTTATTTGAAATTATATGAGTACAGGAATTCATTCTTCTGACAACCTCTGTTCTGCTTTTGTAAGTGGTAAATTCCAGCCTAGGGAGATGTCAAATGACAATGAAGAGAGGCTTGCCTAGAAAAAAATAATGATAATTCATGTTTTCCACTAATTTAAATTCAAAACTACCAGCGTGTGTATATTAACGCAAAACATTATTAGATGTATACAAATTAAGGCTGCCTTGGCCTTAGTTTTCTAATTTGTTAGAAAAGCAAGGTTGATAAATTAGCAAATTTGACACTTTGCTATGTTGTACAATATTTTAAGGAAAAGAACTACCCATAAATGTTCTTTTTTTCTTTAACCTCACTGCATAATCATTTTCTTTTGAATTTTTTTTCAACTAAGGTATTATCTGTTTGCATGGCTTCACAAACAAATGTCCGATGCTTCCTTCGTCTGCCTTTACTCTCTTGCTTTGTTTTTTAATATTACAGACCTCAAGAAGGTTTGTGTCCTCAGTGTGTCCTGAAAGGCATTCAGTAGTGTCACATACACAAATTAGACGTGGTGTCTAAGCCACAAATGTATGGATACTCAGCCATAGTGAATGCAGGATTGCCAAAACAAGTATTCTGGCACCTTCCACACGTGAAGTTGGGTGGGTTGAAGGATGATGGCGCTGGACTCTTTTCAGTGGTTTCCAGCGATAGGACGAGGGGCAAGGGGCATGAGCTGGACCACAGGAAGATCCATTCAAATACAAGGAAAAACTTCTTTCCGGTGAGAGTGACAGAGCAGTGGAACAGGCTGCCCAGGGAGGTCGTAGAGTCCCCTTCTCTGGAGATTTTCAAGACCTGCCTGGATGGAGTCCTGAGTGATGTGCTCTGGGCAATCCTGCTTTGGCAGGGGGCTTGGACTAGATGATCTCTAGAGGTCTCTTCCAACTCTGACAATTCCATGAGTCCGTGAAGTTAACATAAGGTGGTAATGAAGTGTGGAAATTATGTTGGTATGAGCAAAACCTAGAGTAAATCTGCACTGTTCTGTGCAACTGTGTATCACCCCAGCTTCCAGAGAACAGTAGAATACAGATGTGTGCACTGGAAAGAAGTTCATCTTTACCTAAATTGCTAAACACAGATGACAGCACTGGTGCAGTCAGTATTGCGTTGAATGTACCACAGGACGCACTACTCGAAACCCCCAGGTACCCAAGTAAGCCAAATACTTGTTCACCTCTGGCATCTCCTTCACGGTGCCACTGTCACAGCAGGTACTCCTGTTCACTCAGGCAGGAGCTCACTGCCACCAGTGCCACAGGGCTCCCTGGTTCTCTCACCGGGAAGCTCCAGATCCTTCCCTCAGCAGGGGACAGTCCCGGCCTGAGACGTGGGGGAGATAGTGAAGAACAGCTGTGAAGCCCAGGAAGCCTGGTGGTGGCCAGGGCCAGCTTGGGAGCTGAGGGGTTGGCACAGGCTCTGCGTGAGGGCCACCAACATGAGGTTTGTCCTTGGGACACCCCAGGCTTCTCTGGGGAGGTCAACTCTCCTGCCTTTGCTCCTTTTAACCCTTAAGCTGGAAGCTTTGCTTGTCCACTTGCCTCCGAGTCCAGTATTTAAGATTAGATTTTTCATATTTGTCCTGGTTTGAGTGACACAGGATTAATTTCTCTTTCAGTAATTTTACTTTTCTGTAAGGTCTCTTCTAGTGCTTGGGAAAACTGCACTTTTGGAAGACTCTAGCATCTGAGTTTGTGAAAATATTTACTTTATAGCCAGCTATGGCATGTGGGGGTCATGGTCTCGGTGCTTCCCAGTGAGCCAGGTGCGGGGGACGAGGAGGAGGAGGGAGACTTGACCCAGGGTGGCCAAACAGGGTCATCGAATACCAACCAGCCTCACGTTCAACATAAATTAGAAACTGTGCTGAGGCGTTTTTCCTCCCTGGCGGTTACGTCCCCTGGGGCCGTCCTTCCCCCCCGGCCCGGCTCGGCC
>JAHREE010000280.1:5885210-5948170 GCA_033628505.1 Tringa tobata
GAACGTTTTCTTCTTCTATTGCAACAGTGAAGGTTAAGTTAGCTATTCCTCCCTCTCTCTCTGAGTCAAGTTAATTGGCCTTCAAAGAACGGAAGAAACTTTTCATGCAAGGTTTAAGATGGTGTTTGGGTCAACCTAAGGTAATTAGCACCCGCGGATCTTGCTCAGCTTTATGGTCTTGCTTCGGTTTTCTGAAGAACTTTATGACTTTGCCACGCTTGTCCTTAAGTCTATAGGGCTTAGCAGGTGGTAAAAATGTTTCTGTAAAAGCAGAATGTTTAGAAAACATTTCATGTCATCTATAAAATAGGGAGATGAAGTAAGGGGGAGACATACGCTCATTGAAACTGACAAAGTAGACTTCCAGAATAGTTAAAAACTGTCTTAATCCAATACACATAAAAGAGGCAAATGCTGATTGCAAATATGGTTGTATGTAAAGGAATGCAGTGGGAAGCTTGAGTTCATGATGCTTGTGAAGCAGAAACACGCTCTAGCCAGAAAGGCTTGTATGTGCTGTCCTAGCAGTACATGGCTGAAGCTGATTGGCAAAATAAAGAGATCTGTGCCTTAGTTCCTGGGGTTTTTAAAAGTCAGTATTATGTTTATAGCATAATACTGTTATTTAAACTAATTTTCTGAAAACATCTGTACAGATACTGTGGTGGGGCCTCTGTTCTTTGAACAGGAACTTCATATCGTAAAAGATCTTATCCTTTTTTGGTTTTTAGAATTGATGGATGAGAGTATCTGATTCTAATTAGCCAGATAGTGATATATGCGTGAGTGAATTTTTTACCTTCCCTGAGTATTGAGATGAATAAATATGTTCTCAGTACATATGTTAAAAATTCTAGCTAATAAATGTGTTTTGTTAGTGTATGTTTTGTTCATCAGCTCTCTTGCTGCCACAGGTCTTTAATACATTGTTCTTCTGGATTAATATCTATTGGCTAGTGAGAGACTATAAAAGCATTTTGTACTGCTTAATTTTATCTAATTAGGGATTCTTAGTGCTTCATTTTTTCAGTATGCAATTCAAGGAACTTGGGAGCTTTTATTTCTTTTTTTTTTATAATCTTAAACTTAGTTGACTGAAAGACAAATATGGGGCTTTTCAAGGCTATACACAAGTCTTAAGTCAGTTTTTTCTTCTGTTTCTCACCTGTGTATATTATTTCTGCAGTTTCTTGGAACAGTCCCCCATTACTTAAAAAAAAAAAAAACACCTTCCTTTGATACACTAACAGTAAAAGCTAAGATTTTTGTGCTAGGTATTTGCGTGCCAGCAAACCTTTGTTCCAAAATGTCCCTCTTTCTTTCTAGACTTCATTCAGTGCATGCTCCTGCAGTTATGGAGCCTTGCTGGCAAAAAGAATGTAACCTGTATGTGTTTAATGCAGTTGATTCAATTAAGTACATCTAAGTATGGGCCAGAAATTCCAGTTTGTCATTCCCACTATGCAATTTTCAGAGCACAGTTAGAGGAGGTTACTAACAAAACAGTAGCAATTTGCTTGGTAAAAAGTCCCCACTTCAAGTATCTGCTTAAGCAGCAGGAGAAACATGTATACATTTTAATGAGTTTATGAATTGCTTCTAAGGAACCTTTAGATGCCTATAGAGAAATGAATCCTGAATGGTTTGTTCCAGTGTGCTCTGCTGGGGGGTATCGCATTCCAATTGAAAAGACAAAGTAAAAGCTATAAATTTGAAAGCACTGTTGAGTTTCTCATATTTAGCATTTTAAAGATTTTCTTCAAAAGGACTTTTCTACATAATTGTGTAGTTTGTGCCATTTTATATTGTCCTGAAGGGAGGCTGAGTAGATCGTGCCTGAGTAGATCAATTTCATGTTCAAGAAATACACACATGCAAGTATAAAATGTAGATTTCTTCAGAGCAGGAAAATCTTTTTTGTCAGCATTTTTACATAGCAGCATGAATCAACCTCATAAATCTTAATGCAACTGCTTGGAAAAAAGAAAAGTATTATTAATGTAACTGTATCAAGGTACTGCATAGAGGTCACAGCTAACATCGGGAGTTTCTGTGTGATTCAAGGCACAACATAACATCTGTCCATGCCCCAAAGACTGTGAAAGTTAAATGCTCTGATGTTGATTGTAAAGCATTACAGAGATTTCATGAACTGAAACAGAATTACTATTGTACTTAGGTATATTGAATATGTCTTGCAGCATTCATGCTAACTAGATGAGAGAGTCTACCAGAGAGCAACAGTAATTAGTTGAAATTATTTTCTAAAAAACCCCAATATGTTCCATGTAAACAAATTCATATGTGTAATAAAAATCATAAATTGTACTTTACATAAATGGTACATTTAAGACTCTTGGGTTGCTTTTAGCTTTGATCATGTTTTCCTCTTAATGGTCCCAGAGCTAGCTGATCCTGGGAACACACCAGCCATACTTTGCTAGGTGCTAAAAATTCTGTAAGAGCGCATTTGTTTTCCTTCCTGTGGCTGTCAGTCATTTTTAAAGTGAAAACTTTGGAAGTCTGAAGAGCGCTGTTTCTCTCTGAAAGACAGGAAAATCAGAACTATTTGCCTCTCATGATACTCATTCAACTCCAGGTCCAGATTAACTGACTCCTGCATAGTCCTGCTTTCTAGTTTGAAACAGTGAATGTCCTCTAATGTCAATGCCATGGCTGTCTTCACCTGTCTCTCATCTGAGAATTAACACTGGAGCTTTGGTCTTAATACATGTCTCCTTTAGCAATACTTGTCCCTTTTTTCTTATATCCAGCTATAATTATACCTCTTTCCTTCTCTGTTGTGTCTGGCCTTGATTCTTAGATTGATAAAGCTTTGGTGCTTTCTCCTCTTTGCCATTTTACCTACCCAGGTAGGTAGCTCAGCCAGCTCCTTGCAATTCTAACTTCTGAAAGGGTTTTTTGGGGGCATTTCCCTGCCCCAGTAAATCTTCTTACAGGTGTTCTGCATCCTCTGCTAGTTGTGCATTGTAGCCATAATAGCTTGCTGTGGCTGTGCCTTCACCTGTGAAGTATCGTGGTGAGAGCTGTAGTTAGTTCAGATGTCAGACATCTCCTGGAGGCCTGTGTCTTATGGGTCTGCATCACTCTGCTGCGTGGGACTGACATGCTCCATCTGTGATCTTCAGGTCACTTGCATTTGATGTGTGAGGTTACAGAGCAGAGAGGCAGCACCTGGGAACGTGCCATTTGGCTGGAGCTTACTATGGAGCTTGTGATCAGAAGAAAATAATTAAAAGTTGTGGCATTAGCCCAGTGGCCCTCTCTCTGCCATCCCATAGTCAGGTAGCCTGAGGTCTCCCACGGTGGAGGAGGTTTTGTGTTACCTGTGGTACGGTGTACAAGACTCGCCAAAACAGGGCACTGGCAGCTTGGTCAGCATTCTCTCTCCCCCTTTTTCCTCGTTAGCTACTCATGGTTACCAGTACAGATATGAATCTGGATAGAGAATCAGTGTCTCAGTGGGAAGATGGGGATAAGGAACACAAGGAGGTGTTACTTCACTGCAGCAGCAGGGTGCTGTGGCCATCACACCAAAGCACAGTCTTACTGGGTAGGGCAGCATCTTCCCTAGCCTCACGTTTGGGGTTGGTGGCTTTACAAAGGAGCCTTGACTGTTTTGGTTTGTGTTCACCTTTCTCCTAAGGGCAGAGTAAAACTAGTGGCTTGGGTCTGATACAGCGTAAATTGTTCTATCAGAAGAAAATCCCTCTGCTCGGGTAAGTCCATCAGCACACGGGTTGGTAAGTGTTGATACATGTTGAGAAGATGGGAAGGATGAGGCAAGGGGAACCTTAGTTTTCTTTCCCAGCAGCAGCTGCTAGTTCTTTCCATTGTGAGAAGTGCATTTACGTTCCCCACCTGTCTTTGCAAGGAGAGCACCTGGCCACACTTCCTTCTGAGGCTTCAAGATTCACTCTCATTAACCAGTGCTTTGTGCTGTCCCCTTACTGCCCTCTGGATCTCACCATTGCCCCACTATGGAAAGCAGGAGAGAGGACTTCCCAGAGGGTTAGGTGGATATTGGGGTGATTGGACCAGCCAGTGATAACCTGCATATTTGACTGCATGATGGAAGTCTCAGCTGCCTTGTTAATAGCATCACATGAAGATGAGGTCAAGTGAAAATGGTAGGCTTGAAATTTATAATAGGATTCTTAAATATTTAACAAGGGTGCCCAGAGCTTGAGATAATTGCTCTTTCATCCTTTTTATACTAAAAGGAGGGAAAATACATGCATGGAATGAGTTATCTGATATATCAGATTTTAAGCAAATAGATGTCTGAAATCAAATACAGTGCTTCTGTTTTACCCTTTTGAACCTGTACTGCTTTCAGCTCTATGACACCTGTCACAGGACGAAATTCAGTTTGCTGAGGCTGAGAAAATTCGAGTGGTTTCGTGCTACCCAAGAGAACTGAGAATAGAATACAGTGGGATTTGGAAGAGAGATAAAAGAGATACCTGCTCTAAAATTTAGGGCCGGTCTTACAAAGCATTGTAACTTTGCCAGGTTTACAGCCATGAAGACACAAAATGCAGAACATGTAGACCCAAACACATCAAACCCTAAAGCATGTTTTTAAATTCTTGTTCTATTTTTTTTCTCCTGTATCTCCTTGTTTGCCCAGGACTGCTGGTATGAGTCCTACTGTGAGGCAGCACAAGCATGGTCTGAGTCTGCTCTCTGTCAGTGTTCTCAAGTGCACTAGTGGAAGGATGAGTCTGATGTGCCTCGCTGACTCGTACAGTACAGAAATGCATGGAAAGTTTGAGGTGCTTTGCTTAGGCCACGTGCTGCTTGAAGGTCAAGGATGTGGCACAGGGTTGGCAGAAGATTGCAGAGGGGTCAAAGTATGTTCTGCGTGGCCGTATTTAGAAATTTAGATACTCTTTAGTAGCTTGTTTTAGTGTAATCCTGGAATTTGGGTTTAGAAAGGCTGTAGTCAGCCTTTGTATCAGAAAGTGTTTTAAGGGTAAAATTGGATCTTAATAACCAGAAAATACCTTTTGGGGTAATATATAAATATGAGATCTGCGCATGCTAGTTTTGTCTGGTTTTATTTGTATCTCACAGAAATGCACAATGTCAATGTGTCGATGCCAAATTTTAGAAATGTAGTCTGTTCTAGTCACATCACTGCTCTCTAAACTGGGCTTCTTGGCTGCTGCAGTGTCTAAAGCTGTCGTGTACAAGAAATGGTGAGAGGGGACTGACAGATCTGGATTCTAGTATCAGCTGTCACACTGACCTTCTCCAAAACCTTGGCCATATTAGCTGATTTGTTTGATTCTCTAGGACAGAGGTAATGCTGCTTAGCCATCTTTGAGATCCATGGATCAAAATCATGTAATAGCTAACTAGGCTTTCATCATTACGCTTCTGCATCCATGGCATGGTTTAAGTGTTGCAGGTGGATAACTGTAAAAGACACAGTCACTTAGCTAGTGTTTGTACTGCACTTTAACACTAAATCTCCTTTTCTTTCTCTTATGCCATCTCTCATTCCTTCCCTCTTACACTTTGTTAAATGTAATGTCAGCAATGAGGATCTTTCTGCAAATGTTCTTATCTGAAAAGGTAAATAAATTCAAGAATACAACATATGTGAAGTGATAGTGCCTCAAGTACCATCTCACTATGATGATAAAGGTCATACACTGAGTCTTCCATTCTCCCTCCCTCTCCTGCTTGGCACGTTGTACTTATTCTGTGCTTGTAGGATTTAAACTGGAAAATAAAAAGGGCTTATAAAAGGCTGTTGTTAGTTATTTCTTTGCAGGATTTCTTGAACTCTTTGATTCTTTTTCACTTATTCCAGCAAAAAGGTATTGTATTTATATTAATGGCATGGTGTTAATGGCATGGTAAAGTGAAGGATCCCCTACTGGATCGCCAAGTAGAGAAGAAAGTTCACATTGCCAATAGTCACATAAAATACTAGGAGTTTCAGTATTCTCTCTACACTGTCTGTCATTAAGTTCTCTTATGTAAGGCTTATTGCTGAAAGACATCTCATTTTTGCAGCTGAAAGCCAGGGCTTTTACAACAACCAAATAAGAATAATGCAGCAGGAAAATTTATAGACAGGTCTATAGAAATAAGGGAAAGTCATGGTTATGTGTATGCATCCTGTGGCCAGATACAGTAGCTTCTCTCATTTAGTTTGTTGCCCAACTAAAGGACTTTCAGATGCTTAGGGACTATGTAGTCAGGGATCCAGTTCTTGGGCAATTTTTACATCTTTGTCTTTCTAGTCACTGAAGGAGAATCCGGGGAGTTTGGAGAAGTGAATAGTGGGTATAAAGATCAGAAGCAGGTATAATGTCCTGTGACATTTCCAGAAAAGCGAAGGTGACATTTTGCCTTGAGCAGCCAGTTCCTTCTGAAGCAAGGAGGGCTGTAAGGAAAAACACTTGGTGCTGGGGTTGTTTTTTGTAAAGCTGTCCTGCTATCGCCACTAATTTACCTTAGCATGCTTTTAGCCTCGCTGTCCACCAAGAACCTGGTCAGTAAAGTGTTTTAAAGTAATGGAAGTACTTCAAATGTGTAATGGAAAGCAGTCACTTCTCAGCTTTGCTGTTCTAAAGTAAAAATTAGACTTTTAATGTTTTTGTAGGATAGTCAAATTTGAAGTACTTTAAACAACAACAGATCCTGATAATACAAACTCAAGATTCAGCATTTAGTATAATACAGGAACTAGGGCTCTAGTGGTGCTTTTGGCAGAGAGACATAAAATTACACTCTGAAAAGACTTGATATTCATGCAAGCATCAAGCGTCTATAGATACAGTGTTGGTTTTCCCAGTAAAAAGTGTTTGCACAAAATGCTTTTGTAGCAGGCAGTGCAGTTTTATTTTCACGTGCTTGCTTGCTGAAAGGGCTACTTTTGTTTGCTTGTCAGTAAAGTTGCTATTTGCTTTTCCAAGCCCCAAGGGACAAAATCTTGCATAAACTATTTCTTCCTCTTTTGAGAACCATTCTGGGTTTTTTCTTTCCATTTGTACAGGTTCATATCTGCCTGGGGTCTGCTCTGACTTGTGAAATGCTATTCCTCTTTAGCCATCCAGATACATAAGCTGTCCCTCTTTAGTATCTATGCCACACTTTAAAGTTGTATTTAGTAATTGCCTAATACTTAAAGTTACTAATTTATAAATTGTAAATAAAATCTGGAAGGATGATTAAAAATTATGTACAGTATGGACTTAAAAGGCTGCATGCTTTATATTCTGTAAATATTTGTAAGTGGTGGCTAAAAGGGGCTGATGCTTTCCATGTTTGCTTCCTTGGTAAAGAGTTAGGTTTTTCTGTGTTCATCTCTTTGTTCGGGTAGTTCTCTCTTCACTAGTTTCCTCACCAAGAAATTGTCTTGCCATCTGGTTGGAACTAAGGTGGTGCAGGTTTGTGGTTACTAAAAAGTTGCTCATAATCATCTTAAAAGTTTTAAAATACTTTTGCATAATTCCCTTGGAATAATTGTTTTCATTGTGCTTTAGGTGTATTTACTAATAAATTGTCATGCTGATGTTGGTTCAGGCATTTTAGGTGCTTATCTAATTCCTCATTCTGTGTTTCACGCTTTAATTAAAATGTTCTTAACTTCACTGAGTAGATCTCCGATGGTTCACTCTAGGAGGTGCCAACAGATTTTTAGAGAATGATTTGGAGCAAGTGTTTAGTTAGAATATATTCTGAAGGCCTCAAATGCTTTATGTTCTCTCTCTGCTGGGTTGTTGCATGCTAAATTTTTGTTAAAAAGTGATCAGAGATAGTTGTATTTAAACACAACCAGATTTTCCTTAGAGACAAGTAAAATGTATGTACATTACAGAGTTAGAGGGGCAATTATGCCAGGAACAGAAGATTATCTTCTGTTCAAAGTATTTTAATAGGCAGATGGCAGCTATTAACTTATTATTGTGGGAGGAAGGAATCAAAGTCATAATCAGGGAGAATGATGTTTGCCATGTAATTAAACTATCTAACCAGTGCTGTACACTGTTATGTGCATATGAGAATACTGAAGACCCAGTGAAGCCATGAGGTCTTGCAAGTGTAAATCCTTCAGTCGCGGTGTGGGTCAGAACCCACAGAAGTTTTGATAGCAAAGAAAAGATGTTGGTGAAGAAGGAACAATTACTTGAACAGCATGACTGATAAAAAAAAAGCCTGCTGAATAATGTCATTCTTATAAACTGAATCACAATGCGGTTTTGAAGATTTAAATAAGGTCTTTCCAGAGTAAAATAACAGATATTGTCAGGAAACTGGAAGTCAAATGCTCCAGGTAGAGGAAAAAATATGTCTCCCCTTGTGGTTTTAAATTGCTTCAAAAATAGAGCAGCATAGATAATGAGCAATATAGATGAAGTTGCATTAATCAGAAGGAATAAAGAAGAGTATGTAGTGATAATAGTTTATACCAGTTCGAGGAAAGTTCAAAGATGGGAACTAGATTTAAACCTAGATCCAGGATGAGAAGGCTGATCGGTTGTGTCAGAAATACGGAGCATGAACATGTCCTGAAAGGGAGCAACAGTATTCTGATCATAGCTACGTGCTGCACATGGGAATCAAGGACAGGGGAAGGGTAAGAGAGAATAAGATTTTAACAATTAAGTTGTATAGGGATGAAGATGTGAATGGAAATTATTAGCAGAGATGCAGGAATTGGAATACTATTTTATTTTGGAAAAGTAGGTTGTGTTATGTCCATCCTGCAACAACATCCTCAGAAAAATCTTGTTACGTAAGGTAGTAACAGAGCGAAAAGAAGACAAGGACCATCTTGTGCTCTCTTTCTAGACCTTCTTAAAGCACTGACATTCCAACAGGGATGATAACAGACTGGGTGATGTGCATGGATGAAGGCAGAGACTTGAGTGATGTTCTTACTGCTGAGTGTGATCTAGTGCAGCCTCAATGCCATAAACCCCATCCTTCTCTTACCAGTTAGCCTGCCATTACCTGTGTCCAGAGCAGCTGCTGGAGAAGCTGACCCTCTGCAGTTCAGGAGTTATCTTCCCTGTTGATTTTCAAGGAGGAAAAAAACATACTCTGTCTGTGATGGCTACCATTTTCTCTGGTATTTGAGGATAAATCTGGGACCTCAAAGAGTGAAACAGTACAGTGTGGCTGGAAGTGCCAGTCTCTGTCTCCTGGTCTGGTAATTAGCCAGCCCTCCTGGGATAGGGTCATTTGTGTAACTCGGGCCGATTGCAGAGGCTTGCCTCCTGTCTTCAAGTTCTACCCAACAGAAGGACAGGCCGAGAAACCTGTTTCTATGGGAACTTCACAGATACCCAGGGCCCTAAACCCCAGATGTCTCCACCCACAGCCGCACTAAGCAAACACATTTCTTTGTAATGGCACGCTACAAAACACTGAGTGGGCAAAGCCACAAAATTAATGATGCCAAAAACTCTGAAGGCCAGAACATGGAACTTAACATTAAAAGCAGAATAATAAATACTTCATTTCGCAGTTCAAGGTGTTGGCAAAAAAAAAAAATAATGGAGGAAAAGCAAATGAAACTCTGAGTTGAACAGGCCCGGCTAGATGGTACTAGTCTGAGAAAATATTGAGAAGTATTTTCTGTGGCCTGTGTCCAGAGATTTAAGTGTCACACTAACTCCAAATTCCAGGTTTATCAGAGCAACCCGCTGCAGCAATGGCTCCCTAGCTCCAAGGCAGGGCATTTGCAAGAAACAAAGTGGCAGAAATTAGAGCAGCTTTTCAATATATTTAGAATATGTGTTTTAACAAATAAAAATTTGTTTTATCTTAAAGAAAGGGCCTGTGGAAGGGAATGCATGGCCTTTGTCTCTGGTAAAATAGATTGTTTTCAAATAACATTCATATAAATCAGCTTTATTTGTATTGGTTTTAAACAGGAATGCAATTGTGCTGCAGGTAGATGCATCCAAGAGTAGGACAAGTTTGTTTAGGGAAGCCTGGAGGAAGTCTGCCCTGTCAGATAACTTGCCTTAGGAAGGCAAAAGTGCACTGGCATGAAGTAGCTAATCTTAAATTACTGGGGGGTAAAAGGGTATTGCGAACTGAAGCAGGTGGTGCTTAAAAATTAAGGGAGAGGAGAGGATGCAAGACATGCCTGCTCTGAGGACAGTGTTGATTTCCTGCCTCTTCTCAGTGGTGGTAAACTCTTATATAGCCTAACGTAAACATGAGCTCCTCATAGCCTAACATAAACATTTAAGAAAAACTGAGGGCAGGAACTATGCCTTTCTCTCAACTTAGTGACTGATTTACTGTTGTTAATTTACAATTATGATACTGCCTACAAAGCTTAGTCACAGATCATGGACCTTTTGTGGCAAGCAGTATGCAGAAAGACAGTCCTGGTCCTTAAAAACTGTGATCTTTACTCTCCCAGTGTGAGGGATTGAGCAGATGTAGGGGAGGATAATTTGTCCCTTCTCTCTCAGGATTCCTAAATGTGTATTTTAATATATGTCACAATGCTGAGGCATTTAATCTGTAGTAAAGCAATGGGAAAGCAATGGGAATAATGACTTTGAGCTTGAAGAGAATAAAGAGTCTGTCATATGCCCAGTTATAATTGTTTCCAATGTATTTTCCCGAGTAAGTTTACAGATGAAAAGTGACACATCTGTCTTACATGTTGAGATAGCTGGATGGGGGTGTGGGGAAAGCAAAGCAACCTGCTGGCTGGAGCAAGATTTTGCTCATTTTTAAATTAGACATATAAAGATCTTGTTAGTTATGTGTTTTGTGATCTAAAGAGTACAAGTTATAGCTACTTGAAGAATTTATTTAAAATATATTTTATCACTTCCTGTGGCACAGATACTTTGTTGGAAGTTAATTGAGGAGGCTTGTGAATTTAACTATACTGCAGTTAGATTGCTATCTAGTGATATTCTTTTGCACCTGGCTTTAGAAAAATATGGTAAACCGATTCTTTCTTAGGAGAGAAAGGTTATTAAATCCTGCCATTAATTTTCTGTGATTTTGACTAAGTGAAGCAGATGTGTGAGCTTAATTATACAATTGATGGGATTGCAGTCACTTCTACCAGCTAAGGATGGGACCCAAGGTGCCTGTCTATTCTGAGATTAGAAAAATGTACCTTCATGTATTTTTAGTGTGAAAGGGTGGGTTTAAGAAATTTGACTGACAACTTCCACCTCTGACTGCCAGCATTTCCATGTCATTGCTCTTATCTTCCCCTACATTGCTTTTTCTCTCGTCTGATTATATATGCTTTATTCCTTCATTTGTTTTACACAGTCTGATACAGTTTCTAGAGTACCTTATTTGTAGAGAACAAGTCTCTTTTGTGACTCAGTGCCATCTACTTTCTCATTCCCTATTATTCCATCGTGACTTCATCTTTTTTCTTTCTTTTTTTTTTTCCTCTTCTGCCTAAAGAAAGAAAAAGAGATGATAACCCTTCCACTTGTGGCATCTTTTTCTTAGCCTTGACCTCACAGAAAGTTGTGCAGAATGATCAATAGGAAGCACAGTAAGTGGTACAATACTGTCATTACTTTCAGTATTGACATAATAGAAAGAAGCATCTGCTGTCTTTAAACTGTTACAAAGCAATTGTTGTGAAATGTATTTCCATAGCTACAGCTTAGAAAGCAATGTCTCCCTTGTCTTCCCTAGGCAGGCAGGATTATTATTTTCTACAAAGACAGCTAGCTATTGGATACAATTCATAAGATCGTGCCTACTGAGCATTTCTGGATCTTTCAGAGAATTATTTTGTTTGGAAGATTAGTTCTCATGCTGAAGCTTGGTACCTACTTTTACTAAGTGGTTTGTGGTTTTTGTTTTTTACCGTGCTTGCTATTCTCACTCTTATCCATTGCATTTCTGTCTTTGGGATGATGATCAAGCTCCTTACCAATGTGTGTGGCTTCTCGGTGCAGTGGCCAAGCTGTGGAGTCCGTTTTCTGCCAGCTATTTGTGTGTAGATTGTCTCTCTTCACTGACATAGATTGGCAGCTGTGTTAATGGCTTCTGGGGGAAAAATAACAAAGCAAGATCCTCAATGTATGATTAATTTCTTTTTATTTTACTAAAATGGAGAAAAGAATTAGCACACCACGACTGGCTGTTTATCCAGGAGCTTCAAATAAAAGTGTTCCTTTGTTTGGAAACCTGCCAATCTGTCTCATAGCTATGGATAGATTTGTTATTAATGCCTGGTTTTGCAAAGGTTAAGAGATGGAATGTAAAGCTATGGTAAAGTCTGTAATGAGCTGCTTCAGGACGACTGGGGACACTTAGTTCTGAGATAGTAGACTGCGTCCTATAGCTCTTGAACACCTGAAAGCCCTACTCCCTCTCCTTGACAGCACCCCTGACCCCATGGAGAGGAGAAATAAAGACATATTTCCCTCCATAGCTCTCTTCCAAGGAGCATACTGGGAGGAAAAGGAAGATTGAGCCTCCATGGTTGCAGGAAATAGAATCTACAATTTTGCTTAATGTTGACACTTTGATCTACATGACCTGTGTGTCTGGAGTTCTTCACTCTGAACCAAGGTGAACCCAGCCTCTAGTTCTATTTTCCAGTCATAGCTTGAAAATCAACCTTCCTTCTATTCTGAGTTATAAATCCTCCAGGAGAAAGGCTGTATAGTAATTTCTCAAGCAGTTCAGACTTGTCCACAGTTAGAACCAAACACAAAAGGGAAGATCTTCCTTCAAGTAGTTTTGTTTTCTAAGTGAATCCTCCCATAATAGCTTCCGAGTGGAAAAAATGGTACTAAAAATACTTGCAATTTTTAATAGTTTTTCTGATCAATGTAATTATATACTATATATGCTTCTAGTCCCCTTTTCCCCCTTAATCTCTATATCTGGCATTAAGACTACATTATAAAGAAGATCAAAGACACTAATGCAACGTCTGGACAGTTCCTTTGTTCTACTTACCATTTCATCCCTTTGAAGATTTAATTGCAATTTAAATTTGTAAACAAGTGTTTTCCAATTTTAAATAAGAAACAATTCTTCTGTTTTGCTGTTAGCTACAATAGAACAACAAGGCAAAAGAAGCTGTAACATGTAATTGTGTTTACTAGAAGGGATATACAATTATAAGATGTTTTCTCAGTATTTGAAATTAATATTAGATAAAAATAGTATACCTACCTTGTTAACTGGTTGAGAAACAGAAACCTTAGAGCACTAAAAGGGCTTCGGTTCGTTACTGTTTTGTTAGGATAAATTATCATCTATATATCCACATGAAATGAATGTCGGAGAATGTACACCAGCAAAAATTTGGTGTTCTTGCCTTTAATTGTGTTGTCATTATGGTTATTTCAAGAGACATCACTGCCAATAGGGTGTGGGGTGGTTTTTGTTTCTTTTCTTTTCTCTTTCAACAAGGTCAACATGCAAAAATTAGCCTGATATGTAACACTCTAGAATGTGAGCCTGAGATGAATATGGAAAAGTTGACTGTGAGGCAGCAATGTGCCCTTGTGGCCAAGAAAGCCAATGGTATCCTGGAGTGCGTTAAAAAGACTGGCCAGCAGGTTGAGGGAGGCCATCCTCCCCCTCTACTCTGCCCTGGTGAGGCCACATCTGGAGTACTGTGTCCCGTTCTGGGACCCCTGTTCAAGAAGAACAGAGAACTTCTTGAGATAGTCTGGTGGAGGCTACAAAGTGATCAGGGACTGGAGCATCTCTCTTATGAGGAAAGGCTGAGAGACCTGGGTCTGTTAAACCCTGAGAAGAGAAGACTGAGATGGGATCTTATCAGTGCTTATAAATATCTTAAGGGCAGGTGTCAAGAGGATGGGGCCACACTCTTTCAGTGATGCCTGGCGACAGGACAAGGGGCAACAGGCACAAACTGGAACAGAGGAAATTCCACGTCAGCATGAGGAAAAACTTCACTTTGAGGGTGACAGAGCACAGGAACAGAACACTGCCCAGAAAGACTGGAATCTCCTTCTCTGGAGATACTTAAAACCCACCTGGATGCGTTCCTGTCCAACCTGCCGTAGGTGAACCTGCTTTGGCAGGGGGGTTGGACCAGATGATCTCCAGAAGCCCCTTCCAACCGCTATGATTCTGCGAAAACACATTAAAAAACACTAATTAAAACACCTTCATGCAGTTAATCTTAAGATATCTAAATGAGTCTAAAAAATCTGTCTTGGTTTTTATCATTGTATTCTTTGGTTAATTTAAATTTTGTGGAATATTTACAGATCCTGTAGTTTCTAAGTGGCTTATTTAATTGTCATCCCTACAATTCTAATAGCAAACATATGCACAGGTAAAAATCAATGCTGAAGCAGTTTCTTGCATTAATTCAGATTTAACAGCAGACTATAAAGCCACAGTCTCATCCACAACTACCATGATCTTTGGGAGAAAACTCAAAAATGCTCATGAATTGTTTCAGCATACTGTAACTCCTTGTATGGTGGTTGTATTATCTTGTCGTATGAATCTTTCAGAAGATCATATTAAACGTGTTCCCTCAGCTATCCACCCCCTACTTTTCCTGTATAAATATCCTAATACAAAGGGTTGTTCACTCAATTGTTTTGAGTTGGATCTTTCTGTATGACTTGCAGTTCCTAATTACTGATAATCCCATACTTTTCATATTTCCTGCATATTTTATCAAATTATATGTGACAGTAAGTACTAAAACTTTCTTTAAAGTAAAAGCCAAACAGTTCTTTGCACTGTTTTATACCTACTATATGCTTTCCCATACTTTATCAGGGCTTTTTTTTTTTCTTTTGAAGCAATGTATGTCCAGACAATCACTAGTTTTCCTATTTGTGGAGGATAGATAAGTTACAGATGAGTATATTCTTAGTATAATTTGTTGCAGGAATATAAGGTTGTATGAGATCATAGGGACCTTCAGATCTTGTTCCCAGCAATCTCAGGCCACAAGAGGAGGGGCTGTCTGCAAGAGATAATGAGAGAGGTGAGCTGAGCATTGCATCTGTCTCTGAGCAGAGTCCTGTGATTGCACATCCCAGAGCTAAATCTTGATTGAGCCTCTGGATTGAACTTGATTGCAACTGGAAGAAGTGGAGAGAAGGGAATAGGCAACGAGGTCTCCTCAGCTGACTTTGGAGTATAAGGGGGGGGAAGTTCACGGAATAGGTTCTACAGTGGCTTCTGCTCCACTGGTGCCCCTTATGTGATTTTGCTGTGGAAGAGAATGGCTGGGCACCAGGCACAGCAACTGAAATTAAATTCAGGAGAACCAGAATTGGCTTAATCTGGACAAGACGGAGGAGGAGAAGATAATAGATGCTAGCAAGTGGTGGTATGTGGGCTCTATCCTCACATCCTATCTGTTAGTAGCCTGCCTCAATGAGACTTGGAAAACCTCTGTTTCAGACAAGCACGTGGATGTCAATTCCAATTATTGGAATTGAATGCATATGTTGAAGTATAAAAATGCAGTGTTATCTTAAAATTCTGGCTTTTAGATACCTAAATCTGGCACTCTGATATATAGTGTAGAAAAATGCTTACATTCTAGGAGTTGGCTCTAGCCGTTTAGCTGAATCAACTCATCCTTGTACGTATTTTCATGAATGGTTTGATGAAGTGTGTTTAATAAAATGTGTAGCTAGATTACACTCACTAAATAGGATCCTGTCTTGTTCCTTGATTATTAAAGAATTACTCGTGGTTGATTCAAGACATAGCAGCAATCCCACTGAGCTCTTGTATTCCATTATGCTTCTGTACTTGGTACATCTATAACCAATGTCTGAAAAGGTGTATTTCCCAGGCTGCCTAGTTGAAAGGACCCTAGAAGGAAGGTTGAGAGGAGGCTGTGCCTCCTGCACAGAGTAGAAGGTGGGAAAATATTTTGGGGTCAGGAATACTAGCAATAAGAGCTGTTTTACTACCAAAATCATTACCAGTTCTTATATATGGGTGTGAATTTTGCTGTAGGTTCCTGTTCTCCTTGGAGACTGCAGAACTAACAAGTTGTCTTATGAGTAGGAAGATGTCAATAGCCTAATTTCCTATGGTTTTGTGTCTTGTAGTTGGCTGACTTCCTTGAATCAAGTTAATACTATAGTTGCTCCTGAGGCTGTGCTGCACTCCTCCTGGGTAAGGTGCTGTAGGAATCTCACAGAAGGTGTGCTTTGGTGGAATGGATGCTGTGGTACTCAGAAGTTCAAACTTGATTTTTTTTTCTGTTGTGAAACAGATTTTATAAATGATCCTTCTTCTCTGTTTGGTTTCTCTGATATCACATATAAGGATGAGCTCATCCAGCATTCTCTCTGCCTGTGAAATAACTTTAAATCTTTTCTAACAACTGCCTGCTTTCATGAAACTTGTTTTAAGAGACTGCTAACTCTGTTTGAAATCTAATGCAGGACTCCGTGGTTATTAGAGGAGATAGTGACAGGCACATAAGTTTAAAAAAAAAAAAAGGCTAAGAACAGTCTTGGGAACTTTGCCTGTACACTTCGCTCTGCAGCTGCTTAAAATTGTGGAGGCTAAATTCTCTAGGATATAAATCACACGGGCAGAGTTCTATGTTTACATTCTCAGTAGATGGGAAGAGTTGAGATCTTGTCTGCCTTGGGAAGCCTGTTTTCTTCCTAATGTGTTCAGTTTTTTATTCCTGCCTTTCCTAAGCTGAAGACTAATTCAGGCAAATTAGAGAAATGGTCTGTGAGGGTAGCCCCAGACACTGGTGAAGAGATCTTTTCAGGTCAGATTCAAGAAATGAGTTTCTATTGCTCAAGTGGAAAACAGAGACTGAGAAGTTCAGATGACCTAGGGCTTGAACTGAAGCATCCTGCCTAAGCTGATAGACCTAGCCCAGGACTAAAATGGTCAGTCATAAGTGGCGAGAGGATACAAATGAAGCTGTCTTCAACAGAGTAGAATGGCAACAGAAGGTGAAGTTCAGGACTGAAAGTTACTAGACATGGCTGGAAAAAACAGGGATAAAGGAAAGACAGAGAATGAGCACAGCAAGGGAAGAGGGAGAGAGAAGGTTGCTCATGACAATGTTCATAAGGAAGTTTCAGAACTGAGACTGGATGAAAGAAGAATACCACCCACAGTATGGTGGAAAGATGTTCAGACTGGAACTGTGAGATGACTGAAGTGAAGCCTCCGTGGAGGGACAGTGATCATTAGGGAGGGCTCTGGTAGTGGCTCGAATAAGAAAGTGGAGACTGAAGGATCAGACTAGATTGCAAAGGACTTGGACGAGAAGCAAGAGAGAAAAATTGGGACTGGCAGTGGATGAAGTTGCAGAGGATCATGCAGGAGATTGACATGCATGTGCTGGTTTGGAATGGATTGTAATTTCAGTTTGAGTTCGACCATTGAGTTGAATGTTCCTCTTGTCTTGTTCCTCTTGTTGTCTTTGGTGATTTTGGCTCATGTTGGCTTCTATCTCTATCTAACCATTGTGCAGCAATTGTGGCCTCTTTACCTAGCCAATTCCAAACTGATGCTGTCCCTTGAGCACAGGTCTGCCTTCTTTTTAGCTCAAGTATCAGTTGCTCCAAGATCACCTCATCTCACATCTACCCCAAGACTTTGCTTAAAGGTTTTCAGCCTTAACTTTGTTGCCCCTGAGATTCTTCCCAGCTTTTCCAAGAGCTGCCCTGTACTGCTGCTCCTCCATCCATGAAAAAAACAGAGACGGCTTTCAACACTGTGTTTAGCCTGAATCCCATAGCAACTCTATTAATCCTCAAATACCAAACAAAATTGTGTTTAGAGGTGGAGGGGTGTTAATAAAAGTGATTTGGGAGTATTCCTACTGAATAAATGTGCTTTTCTTTTGTTGTGACTTTGGCAATCTAGGTTTTCCTGGCAAGCTGTTTTTTGGGTAATAGCTAAGGTATCGACTACTTCTGTATGCTTTCATGTTTTTTAAAAGGTTTTGTCCTTAAGGCTGTTGCTTTATTCTTGCATATGATGCCAGACAGGGGTTCAGCACCTGTGTTGCTGCTCTTCACCTTCCCACTCAGGGGAGGTTGTAATTAACAAGGCTGAGTTCACCACATTGTGCTTTGCAAGAAGTTGATGGTATGAATCAAATCAGTTCTGTTCTATTAAATAGAAGGAAATCCAGGTACCCTGAGGAACTCTAGGTGGAAGAAATGACAGAAAGGTATAGGGAGTTTTGTTTTCTGCATCAAAATATAAAGTACTCAGTTTCAAGTTGTTGAATACTCCAGACTTGCTGCTTGTAACCTCTGTTCCCTACTGCAAAACTTAACAAAGTTAAATTCTAATCTTTATGTAATAGAATATACAGTCCTCTATGGACTTAGAAAGAGATCTCTTCTGTATTAAGCAGCATACAGATGTCAGGGCTAGCTGAGATCGCTGATTACCTTTCTAAAGAACTGAAATACAGGGAAAAGTGCTGTCCCAGTTGTAGCCTGGAGGAGAATTTTCTTCCACAATACAAACAGATTGAGAACTTTAAAACAAGTTCCAAAGGAGCAACAATGTTTTGTGTTATTTTGTTTGCAGACAATGAAGAATGAGAGGCCATTAATGGCTGGAACCCCAGCAACCGTTCCCTTTACTGAATGATCAGGAGATAGGATATATTTCTTTTCCTCTGTATATATTATACCAGGCAGGCTCAAGTCTCGCAAACATTTATGTGTGTGCTTATCTTGGTAATCATATATACTGATCCTGGTCTTGGACACACAGAAGAAGCAGTAACTGGAGATCCAGTATAATTGTTCATCCATCGCAGGTTTAGATTGAGCAATCATGGCGTGCTTCTCTCTAACACTTACAAAGTTCAAACAGTAGGTTTGGCATTTGCTTCTGAAAACTGTGTACATCTGTAAGGTTCTCGAATTGCTGCAATAAAGGGTACTTCTAAAGCAATTTTGGCTCAGTATATACTTCCTATATTGTTCAGTGTGTTACTGCCACTATTTACATCAGTGATGCACATTAACCAGCTTGCTTATTTTGAAGAAAAAGCTTTCTTTTTCTCCTAACCCTCACCCCACCCCACCCCCCTTTTCTTTTCTTCTGTATTGTTAGAAGCAAGTAAATGCCTCATCGGGGACTAGTGGGGTCCAAGGTAATTGCTTTCACATATTAAATTGCTTCTGTGCAGAGATTATCATCTGATACTTCCAGTAACTGTTCAGAAGCAGAGAAGCAGAATTCAAATGACCTTTAGAAGGAAAAGGTTGTTTTGTAGTTTCTTGGGTTTCTTCCTAGTGGGTGAATATTGTATCGTTCTGAGATTTTAGGGGAGGTCAATATCATAGCTGAAAAAATTGATAATATTTGTCTTGACCTTTTAACTTTTCACTTTAAGGCCTGTTGGAAACCCAGTCTTTGCATGAAGCAGATGAAGATGTGGTCACTGACGTTGATTTCAACAATATGATTTCTGAAGAAGAAAAGGAAGAGTTAAAGATTGAGCTAGCCAAGGTAATGAATTTGAATTTCTATGAGTGTTACTGTTTGTACTTCCTTAAACTGGAAGAAACTAATTGTAGGGGAAGTACACATCATAAAGGTATGCTCTTTTTAGTAAAATTATTCTAGGCTACAATAATATGAAGCAATTAAATTCCTTAGATATTTTTTGAAGATTAAGTATCTTCCACTTGATGACTGTAGAGAGAAAGTTAAATATACCTTACCATTTTAGTCAAGATGCGTCTTTATTTATAAACTTTCCTTTATAAAGAATGAAAGGTGGTGTTTTTATTAGATCTATGGTATTGTTGTTACAGTGGTTGTGACACCTGATGGAAAAGATTCTTTGTGTTGTGCTTAGAGGAAAAGCTAATGATGATGGTTCCAGAAGAGTTTGATGATGATAAACACAGTAATTTCACCACATTTTTGTTTCCTTTGGCACTGATGTGTTTAGAGAGGGTTATACTTTTGTATTTCATTTGTTGTTTGTTTAATTAAAGAGCTTCAGGAGATGTCATGACACCATGAAGATGTTTAAAAATAACTTAATAGCAAGGAGATTGGAGGAAAAAGGTGTGAGCCCTGTGGTCTTTTTATTACAAAGATTAAAGAGATTGTCTAGATGTGGCCTACAATGGAAGGGTGAATTCAATTTTAATTACTGCTGCTGCATACTGCAGAAACAAAAGTGAAATTCCAAAATGGAAAATGAGAGAATGGGAAACAGTGAGGGTTTACTTATTTTAAGTATAAGAAAAAATCACAGCTGTATGAAGAGAGGGAGTTGTTTTTTTCTTAACTGAAATAATGAATATTTAAGACAGTAGGTTAGAAAACTTCACATAGCAAGAATAAAATAAAAACCCATTTGAATAATAGGAAACCCAGAATTTGGGCTGTGAGCATATTCCTTCAAAGTGTAAACTAACTAGGCAAAAAACATTCCTTCATAATTGTTCTACAGCGCTCTGTGAACCATTTGCTGCTATTACATGCAGAATGGGCACATCCAGAAGACTGTCCCAGTCCCTGTCTTTCATACAACATAAATATTTAAATTAATACTAAGTTGTAATATTAAATACTTTAAGAAGTCACTTAAGTGACTCTCAAGTCATTTACCTTCAATGCTGATTCAGGATTTTCTGGTGAAAGAAAACCTAAAAGACTGTTCTCTCACTTTAATGTTTTATCAGGCCTTGTGTTTCTGAATTGCTAGTTAATTTTTACTTCTTTGCTGATCCTGTCACATCTCTAAATATGTTCAGTTCATCACATAGCAATGAGATAGGAGTTGGGATGTTCATTATTGTATTTTCATCAGGATCAGAGGTAATGGGCACACACTGAAACACAGGAGGTTCCTTCTGAGCATCAGGAAACACGTTTTTACTGTGAGTGTAACAGCACCCAAAGAGGTGGTGGGGTCTTCATCCTTGGAGATATTCAAAAGCTCTCTGGGCACAGTCCTGGGCAACTGGCTCTACATGGCCCTGCTTGGGCAGGGGGCTGGACCAGATGACCTCCAAAGGTTCCTTCCAAACTCAGGCATTCTGTGATTCTCTTTTCTGCTGAAAGGGACTTAAGAGGCAGATGGAAACACGGAAGAAAAAAAAACCCAAACCAACTTCCTGCAGCTATCTGGGAATGATATGCCTCTCTAGAGAATTTATCTCAACAGTTTCTGGGCATCCTTCCTGCTTGCTGATTCCTGTGGGAGAAGAGAGTTCTCAGTGGCTCATGGTAGAAATGCTTTGATTCGTGTACCAACACACTAGTGAGAGATTGCCTTTCAAATATTGTGATCTTGGCTGACCTAGAAATTATTTTCTGAGTTGCTCACAGCAGTTTACTGGCATACAGCTTATGCTTGAAAACAAAATAAAACTGATAATTATGCTACGAAAGGTTTGGAAAACTTGACTATAGAGTGAAAAAAGTCTAAACTTAAATGAGGCTTATAATTCTTAGAAAAGACTAAAAAAACATGTAAGACCTTGACTCCAGAAAGAAACCTCTGTGGGAATTGGCTAATGTTTCCTTTTGAAAAGCTGCTAGTATTTAATTTCAAGCCCCCTCTCTTCCACCCGTGGTAGTTTTGTTTTGTTCCATGGCCTTATACATTAGGTAGTGCCTGTTTGAGCCTGTAGGAACAAGCACTTGTCATCTTACTGTTCTGAAAGGTTCAAATCTTCCTTAATGCTGCAATCACTTAATAGTTGACATAACAGGGAACTGTTGTGAGCACCTGTTGTACTTGTATTTAAACAGAAAAAAATATGTTCCATCTCTGTGTCGTGTATCTGCTGTGTATATATATTCTCTGTCTTCTTCCTCCATCCTTCCCTGACATTAGGAGGGGAACTAGCACTGCTGTTTTTCTGACAAGTTTCTTGTATACTTCCTTCCTATTTCCCTGCTAGTGGTCTCTTTGTACTGGAAGCTTTTCAGAGAGTGGACTAACTCTGTTCTTGTATTTGTAGTCTGGCTAACACATCAGGGCTCTGACTCTAATCAAGCAATGGATTTTCTACAATGCAAATAAAATCAATAACTCTTACAGGAACTTTTAACAGTCATTTGAATTAACAGAGGTCAGTCTGACACTTCAGAATAATAGCAGAAAATTGTAGCTGCCAAACTTTACACAAGGCCAGAAGCTTATTAGCAGAACAGATTTCCCACCCCCCCTACCCCTTCCTTTCTCGGCGTGAGGAGCACGGTACAATGACTCCTGAGTCATGATGGGGGCTGAGGTTTTGAGTTATCTTGCTCACTGCTGTCAGTTGTCCTTCCATTACACTCATCAAAGTAGTCATTTACTCCTTGCTGTCTTCCCCCTCCCATACCTCCACAAAAGCAGCTGGTTTGATCTGCTAGCTTTCTAGCTGATGCTCAGGTTCTGAGTTCAGCTATGTGTGTTACCGCATGTTTATTCCCAGTTTGAGGAGAGATGTGAGTATCTTTTTCTGCAAACTTATCACTAATTTTATTTATGTGCATTCCTGGTGTCTCTGGGTGCTGTTCACCCAAGTTAAAACTTACAAATCAACAGGTACGCAGCCTGGAGGTGTGAAATTCGAGCTGTACGATTTGGTGCAGAGGTGAAGTGCCTGTTATTTTTTATGCTACGTTATCCTGTTCACAGTAGTTTTTTCACTACTTTCTTTAAAAGGCTACCATAATAAGGTCCTCACATTTCCTTACAAATATTTTATGCATTTTAGTATGCCGGTTAAAATACTCATCAGTTTTGAAAAGGGGTAACACTTCAATAACGATCACTAATTTACTAAACACAATAGCTAATCAAAATTCAAGGATCCCATGGATTGGCTTCATTGGGAGACAGTTTTTCTGTATGTTTGCTGTAACTTTCTTTTTGAGTCTTCTGAGATAAAAAGGATTACGTGAAAGAACGGTATAAAGAAGATGCAATCTTGTGATTTTAATTTTTTTTGAAAGCCAGTGAAATGAAGTAAAATATTATTTTCTTCCTCACAAAGTGAACCTCTTTCTGTTATCAAGTACACCCTTGTAGTTGCTCTTCCTACCAGCGATGTAGCTGGTCCTTTCTTATTATATTTTTTTTGTCTGTTACATGCTTTCCAGCTTTTCTTCCAGTATATAGCTACGCAGAGAGTTGGTGTTCAGTGCTAGCGCAGGCGGGCGGATGTGTGCTGCAGTGGTGTCTGTGTGGTGAGCCTGCCCTGAGGATCCAGGGTATTCCCAAGCCACGGTTCCACGATGTGAGAGGTTTTGTGGCGCTGCCCTTTCAAACTTTCCACCCCTGCTATTTTCACCTGTGTGCCTCCTGGCCGGTTTTGGCAGCATGACTGGGAGGTGCTGTGAGCTAGTGAGAGGCAGCTGTGCAGGGGTGAAGCGTGGTGGTGAGACCAAAGATGGGTGCACCAGCTCACAGGGGCCAGCGGGAGTCCCTTGGGACAGCACTGGCTCCAAGACCTCCCCGTCAGGGGACCGTGGCCTCAGCTTCTTTGCTGGCATTGCTGTAGTTGCCTGCTGCTTCTGGAGTTTTTGACAGCATATTATCACACTGCTGGTGTTGGTTGCATAACTCGCTTTTTATTTCTTTATGTGATACCTGACAAGGTCTGTCCTACAGGTAGTTCTCCCTCCTAAACAGCCATGTCTGCCTTCCTTTCAGTAGTGATGTATGTCTGTGGTACAGATGTCAGCACTCCACGTTGGTGAGTGTAGTGCACGTGCTGCTTTAGTCAATCACTGCCTTCCTCTCTTCTCCATCTCCAGCCACTTGTTCCTGGCCCCTGTGCTGTACCCAAACAGGTACTTGCACACCTCTCTCCACTAGATCTAGGAACTGATCTGCCTTAGAAATAGTCCTTGTTTTTTTTTCTGTGATGGCTTTTACCTGGTACGGTTTCTCCTGGTGATGAGGGCTGTGCAAACAGCCAGGCTAGGGCACTACACTTAATCTAACTTAAACGTACACATTTAACTATGCTGGCTTCTGTTTTCCCTTGGGGTCTCTTAATATTTTAATTGCTTACTGGCTTGATCTTTAAAACAAACATAATACTGAATTTACTATTCAGCTTATCATTCAACCCATTCATCGCTGTTATTCCAACCAATAGCCAAATCTTTCCACCTCCACATTTTACACAGTACTATGTGTATCTCAGAGTATAGGTAATACCAAGTGACATAATTTTTTTATCAATAGTAGTTTATCCAAAATGCTCCATTTTACTGAATAAGCAATTTCTGGTTTGTGTTTTCTGAGTTTCTGTTGGCAAAAACGGGGAAGATTATATGTTGGAGAATTGCTGGGGTGTTTTTTTTCAGGCATGCCACTGTCTTAAAAGAATGTTCAACCTCCTAAGACATACAATTTGCCCTAAAATAATCAAGAAAAGCAAAACAAGGCAAAATACTTGTTTGTGTGCTGAACTTCACTGTCCTTCTTCCGTATTATTAGTCAGTCCCAGATTTCAGAGAGATCTATAATTGTGGATATTTTCCTGGGGTCTCACCTTCATGTGATTTACATGTTACTCATGTCAGCTAATCATGGGAATCATAGCGTCTTAGGGGGTCAGCTCCTCTCCTTGCTTTTACATGTCCCACACAATAATAGAGGAAAGGAAAAACAACTATTAACTCTGATTCCTAAGCCTACAAAAAGGGAGAAGGGAACTTTTTCCCTATGTGATGCATCTCTATTCTTCGGACTCTGTTTCACTTAGAAGGGAAATGTGAGGAATAGACACTTATATTTCTGTTGACTTAAGCCCTAGTTTCATAATGGAGCCTGCATTTATAACTGTGGACTTTTCAAAAATGCCTAAGCAGGTGATGCCTGACTTCTATGGGAGTTAGGTATGTAACCTACTTAAATGCTTTTCAGGATCCCACTGTAAATCCCTAATCCTTTCTGCCTACTTCAGTCTTCAATCATTGATATCTGAACACTTCAGGGAGGCTTTGTATGTTCCATTATTTTAAAATGATGGAACTCGAGAAGGATTTTGTCAAATCAAAACCAGACTCATTGCTAAGGAAAAATAATTTATTATATTTCATACAGTCAAAAATGTTGTTCATACTTATGCCATTGAGCACATGGTTAATGCTTGCTTAGGGCTTTACAGCTTTAGGTGTCTATTCAATGGAACAGATGGAAAGTAATTTTAATAGAAGCTCTCAAATGTTTACGTATCCAGGTACCTAATGATCAGCCTGTCTAGCCCATATGGAAAGCATTAATGTTTAAGTACATGTAAGCATACTAGTATTAGTTTAAGTTAAGTTCTTTACTAGTGTTACTCAGGCAGACTTGTGCACTGGGCAGGTTTGTTGTGGGTGGGAAACAACTAAAGGGAGCTCTGAACTGCCGTCTGAGGAACGCTGGCATTTGTGATTTCTTCTTTCTGTAAGCATTTAACCAGTTATCCTCTCAGGAAGAGAAATTCATTCTGCCGTTTGACAGATTTTCATTTGCGAGTTAGGAATACAATGGAGCATAAAGGATATGGGAAGGAATAAAGCAATTTTGAATTGTTAAGTATTCTACTGGCGAAGTGTTGGCATCACAGGCATCAGTGAATACCAGTATCTGCTTCACTGAGGTCATGATTTTGCCTTGTGTTCATAGTCTTGCTGCCTAATTCCTGAGCTGCTTTAATAATTTAGATAGCAGGTAATGACAAAAGAGAAGCTGATAGCTGGGGGATTCAAGGGTGAGACTTTTCCAAGAACAATGAGCTTGTAGCCAGTTTTACAAGGAAGCAGAATTCATGAGTGTGTAAAATAAAAATAATGCTGGTATTTACATCCTAAATATAGCCCTGGAGGTCAGCAACTGATGCAGCTGGTGCTTGCCTCATTCCCTGCAGCCTATGGAGTTAAATCACAGGGAGACTCTGGTTCCAGGGAACTTAACATATGGTAATCAGATACATTACCATATGTCATCCTATTAACATATGGAGCAAGGAACATAGTCGGTAAGGGAACTTCTAAACCTGAAGTGAAAGGCAGCTGCTCTGGTGTCACTTGTCCTTGCTAGCTTCAGTCCCTCTGAGTGCTGCTTGTGTAACTGGCTTGGGAGGCTCCCGGGTGAAGAACAGAAGTAACCCCAGCTCGCAGGACTGCTGCCCAAGGGGGTGAATCCCCAGCCAGGGGCAGGCTCATTCAGCGGTCCCTCCTCTCAGTCAAGTGTCCTGGTCCTTGCCTTGCTACAACACTGGTTTAAATGTTTCAAATAATGGAGATGTTTCAACGGCATGGAGAATTAGATTGCTGTGTTCGGACTGAATGGTGTCTTTACAACTTGAATGCGCACAGTTGGGTTAATGACTAGGAGCTCTGAAAAGGCTAATCTGCTCTATCTTCTGAATGTCTTCTATACTTTGGTAGGACCTGTTCACTCATGTTAACAGTCCATCTGCTATATATTTTTATGTTACTATTTTGAAATATGTAGGGCCTAAAAATATAGATATGACTCGTGTGACAAGGATGTAACTTTTTATGATACTCTCAACTCGTATGTTACTATGTGAATTATTTTTTTTAACCTGCTCCTAAGAATTTGCATCTTTTGTTTTTTTCATGAGTGGAAGACTGAAAAACTGCAAATATGAAGTTAAAATCCTGTGCATTCAGAGAGAGCTATCTACCTGAATTATCCATTCTTCTCTTGTTCTGCCCATTGCCATTTTACGAGTGAATGGAAATCTGATGCTTGAGACTAATGCCCTAGGGCAGATCTTGGTCAAGTTGCTCAATAGTCACTTCCTTACTGGAGAAATCTCTCTCGTATCAAATGCATGTGTATGATGGTACACAAAGGTGACACAGTTTAGGATATTAATTTAATGTAGTATCAGCTCTCTTCTGGATGTTTCTTTGTGATTTCCATAAGTACTTGAATCTCTCTGTCTCTGTAGTCACCTACAAAAAATGCAAGTTTATGTGAGAGTCATTTAATCTCTTGACATAGTGTGTGTTTATTGTTCTGTAGGAACAGGCTAACACCCTTCTCCTTTCTCCTCCCTCTTTGTGTCTCTCAGCTAGAGGATGAAATTTCAACTTTGCGGCAAGTGCTAGCAGCCAAAGAAAAGCACCTGGTTGAAATTAAACAAAAGCTTGGCATAAGTCTGATGAATGAACTGAAGCAGAACTTTAGCAAAAGCTGGCATGATATGCAGACAACTTCTGCGTGAGTACAGACCTTGCACAAATTCATTATGTGTTATATAGCATGTTGGAGGTATTGCCTTGGTGAGCCCTGGTATGAAATTTAGCAATTGAAATACCTGCTGAGTGGAGTAGATGTCAGGGAGGCTGCTACTTTTTTATTTGAGTTTCAAAACCAATAAATCACTAGGTCATGAGCATCCACAAGTAGTTATGTTGAACTGCACAGCAGGAATCCGTTTGTGCCCTTGAAAATCTTGATGTCCATGGTCCAACTGCTTCCTAGTTCTGGCTGACACTCATGCCAGTACACTGATGCCAGTACAAATTATGGTAATCTGGCATTCTTCAGAATGGATGTGTTAAATAATAGTGGTGATTCATTGTTGCTGCACCAAAACAGCAATGGGATAGCATTACTCACCAAGATTCTCTGATTTAGTAAGAATGAAAACCCTGTTTTAAAAAATAAAAGTTCAAAATATTTACATCCCTGTACTTTAGACTTCTAAATCCTCAATTAGTAATTTTAAATTTTAAAAAGACATGTTTTTAAGTAGATAAATTTTGCTTTCACTCAGTCTTAATGGGTTTTGTAGCTGCTGTGCTTTTTCTGGAAGTTAAAACCACTTTTCTTTAATGGGGAACTTTTCAACGCCACAGAGAACAATTAAGCACTAAATTATTGTCCTTTTTCTGTTAATAATCTTTTTAAGCTCTCTATTTAGGGATACATTCTTAGGGTTAAAGTGGACTTAGAAGCAGAAGTGTGGACTTATCTCAGAAACAGTTCTGTAAAGTGTGTCAGAACAACTAGTTAAGACTCATGACCTAACTCACAGGATGGATGCCACCTAAATGACTAAATTTAAACTTGAAATTCTGACTATTTTTAAGCATTTACATTTTAAATGGTTGGAAACAGATCGCTTAGGAGTTAGTCTGAGCATGCTTGATATGTACGTGTCAGAAATTGTCATTAAAGGATTGCTATGCTTAAAAAAAAAAAAGTAATTTTTTTTCATACAGAGGAAAGGAGAAAAGCTAGAGCTGGGTGATGTCCTCCATAGATTGAAGATTATGTCAGGCTCAAAATACAGTTCTGTACAATCTGTTTCCTTGTCATTAATTCATTCTTTAAGGTATGCAAAAGCAATTCTAGCTACCTCTAGTAAGACATTACATTTGCAACAGTAACGTGCAGCTTTTTTTTGTATCAAATCGGGGGTTTTTTAAATCACCTTTGTTTTTCTCTAAAGAGAACCTGTAATGTTGTTTGCATTTTTCAGCCTTGTATGAAATACACCTGAAAGTCATTCACTTATTATGATGACCAGAATCATAATGCATTTTTCAAGTTCCTTGTTCATTTCCTCTGCTATTTTCTGTGCACTGATTTTTAGTATAATCTGTTAAAGAAGGCAGGGTTTGTACTATAGAGGATATCGGTCACTAGAAGCAAGTGATTGCCTCAAGTTTAATTTGCCTTCATGGTGGTAAGGCATTCAACTGGAATGACTTCCCACACACACCTTTTTAAAGATCAGGTTTTCAGCAAATAGAGGTGGGTGGATAGGCAGTTAGCTTCTAGAAATGCAGGGGGGCTTATTTATATTTTAAACATAGATAATTCACTCTTATTTAGATGCTAGAAGCAAGGTAATGTTGGCATATTTTGAGGTTATTTATTTTAGCTTAAGGAATCATAAAAAATGTCTTCACGGGGATATTTACAAAGACCATAATTGAGCTTTTCTAATTAACATTTTGTTACAAAGGAAAAGATTTATGTAACCTGAATGCAGCATGTTTGCTTAGTTAAAACTGTTTGATTGGTGTTGCTTCAATAGTTTCCACAGCTCTCTAGCCTTCCGTACTTCAGATTTTCACGGCAGAGTGCATTAAGGTAAGAAGATAGCTTCCGTAAAGATTGGCCTAGTTTTATAGAGAATCACAGGATACAGAACAGTTGAGGTTGGCAGCGACGTCAGGAGATTGTCTGGTCCAACTCTCCCTCTGGGAAGAGTCTGCCTCTATCTTCTCCACTCCCTTCCATCAGGTTATCTATACACATTGATGAGATCCCCCCATGAACCTTGTCTTCTTCAGGCTGACCAGTCCCAGCTTTCTCAGCATTTCTCATATGAGAGATGCTCCAGTCCCTTAGACATCTTTATGGTCCTTTGCTGGACTTGCTTCAGTATGTCCATGTCTGCCTTGTACTGGGGAGCACAGAACAGGACCCAGCACTCCAGGTGTGGCCTTAACCAGGGCTGAGTAGAGGGAAAGAGCCACCTCCCTCAACCTGGGATCACTCTTCCTAATGCAGCCCAGGATACTGTTAGCCACCTTTGCTGTGAGGGCATGTTGCTGACTCAGGTTCAGTTGTGTACCAGAATTCCAGGTCTTTTTCTGTGGGGCTGTTTTCCAGCTGGTTAGTCCCCTGCCTTTACAGTTGCATGGGGTTATTAATCCCAAGCTGCTGGACTCTGCATTTCCATTTGTTGAACTTCATGAGACTCCTGTTGCCCCATTTTTTTCAGACAGCCAGGTCCCAAGTAATAATATTCTTCAATGCAGTCACAGAATTGCATTGCCTTATATATGGAGGAGGTTACACAGATTAATTTATCCTCCTTACCTGTCCCTCACATGAAGCACTAAGAACACGGATCCACAAGATCCCTTGACCTTTGCTAAGCATAAATGTTGTAATCATCCTCAGCTTTGTCTGTCCTTCAGCTTTTAAGTTGTTGCTCTTCTGTAGGTCTCTACGGGGAAAAAACAGTAAGGTATTACAGTGTTGTCTTCTCAGGAGGTATTTCAGTACTACTGAGTTTCTAAGGAGCAGTTGTATGTGTAAAATTACCCACCAATAACCTTACTCCAGCCTAATAGTTCCCAGAAGCTCCTTTGTTATTCTTTCTTGAAATGCTAGCAACTGTGAGAAGGCATAAGCCTGCTCTGTTTTAAATGGATAACCTTTCAGCCTGTGGATGGAATAGTAATATAACTAGAGAGGTAGCTTCTAGGGAGAGGAAAGTGGTTGGATTTTGCTACTAACCCCTCCAAAAAACTACACTCCAGACATTTGGATCACTGTAAGCAGCAGTTCTGCCATGGTTAATAAATTATTAGAATAGCTAAAAACTTAAAGAAAAACATGTTCTCTCCTTGAGGGCTGTAGTAGTGAAATGAAGAGAAATCTCTCAGAGCCCATATACTTAGTGATTCCAACCAGGGGACTAGGAAGCCTTTGATGTGATGGAAAGTGGACCCATGCAAGACTGCTGTCTAAAATGGGAGTCTTGCAAAGCTGTGTGTTTAAAATGACTTTTTATCTTTTGCCCTCACAGACAAAAATTGTCACCTGTGCTAGAAACAGAAAGCCTCATGAATTAGTGGCCAGAATCAAGAGAACTGTAAGTGCTAGCTCCGAACAGCATGTCTCCCAGACAGTGCCTGAGGCTTTCTCAGGTGGTGGCTGTCTTTGGAAGGTTTCAATATTGCTGTGTTCTCGCATGTAATACTTACCTGAGATTTGGGACAAGAGCATTCAACATGGACTTGGCCTTTGCCTCCAGAGACAGAATAAAGATCCCTTCATTGACTACTGGTTGAAAACTACGTGGGCAAGCTTAGTTCTGCTGATAGGGAACCTGAGGACAACTGTATGGGTTTCCACAAATAGTGAGAACTTAATGTTTTCTAGTTCAAATTTCTGCCAGGTGATGAGAAAATAGAAAGTAATAGTTGCGCTGCATGTGCTTGAGACTTACAATCTACTGTACCTGCAGTCTTCATTAGTATAACTTTAAATATATAGTAATGTGTTCCAGAGGTTCAGAATTTTCTCATGAAGTCAGACATAATTTAGGGACAACCACAGCCCTACTGTGATTTTTAGGAATTTAGTATACCCTCTTCCCACACACATACTTGTTATGAGCGGTAGTAAAAGAAATGTGGGTGTTTTGTTCATTGCAAGGTGTAATCACCTTTTGACATTTTCTTCTGTAAATTTGCAAGTAAATGTAGCAGTTGTGTAAGTGAAGAGACGGGCACATTAGCTTTACCAAGGACATTAACTGCATGTGAGCCTGTGCTGTATGAAAGTAAAGGGAGCCTCTCCCTCCCACTGACGTTGTGTCCTTTGGGGTCAGATGAGGCAATGTCCGTGCCTTCTTCAAAGACAGGGGTTTTTTGCTGCTTTTCCACATGTATCTCAGGCCTTGAACTTGGAAGGGTGAAGTAATGGAAAATAAGGTTAGAGAAAGGACTTTGAGATGTTAATTTAGCCTATTCTGATTGTCCCTTTCCTAAAAGATATATGTCCACTAGAAACTTCAGCTAATGGAAATTCCCCAGCAATGTCAGGTGATCTCTTCCAGAGTACTGGATATAGTGTTAATTTCTCAGGGAAAATTCCACCGTAACTATGATTGTGTACCTGAAAATATAGATACATATATTATAGATATCTGTATGTATGTCTATCTAATTGTAAGGAGGGCAGGGGAGACCTGAGTGTAAACTGGAATCACTGGAATGATCAGGACTAAAAATATCCAGAAAAGGGTTAGTGGAAAGGGGACAGGAGAAAGGGAATGAAAGGAAAAGAAATAACAGAAATGAAGCAAAAGGAAAGAGAAAGAAGGAAAAGGAAAAGAAGTGGAGGGAGGAAAGGAAAAGAAAGGGAAGGGAAAACGAAGAAAGGGAGAGGAATAAAGACGAAAGAAAACGGAAGAGGAGAAAGGAAAGGGGTAAGAAAGGAGAGGGTGGAAAAGGGAAGAAAGGAAAAGGGAGGCTGGGGTATCTGTATAATTTTGTTGATGTAGTGTACAGTACAGAGCTCACAGACAGTGTTACTGGCATAGTTTGAGGTGTGATGAGCTGTGAAGTTTTGGCCTGGAATGTCTTAAACTCGTCTGTGCTTAAGCCAACATATTGTGGCTTTTCTACACAGAGGTTAACTGTGCCACCACTGCCTGGTTTTCCCCTGCTCTACGCTGCATTGCACAAATAGTGCCTTTCACACAGTTGTATCCCAATTTTTTCCAAAGGTTTTGAAGAATACAGCGCAGGACAGCACAGGGTATTTGTCACCTTTGTCTGGCACCTGTCCTGACCTGTGACTCTCCCCAGCCTACTGAACAGTCAGTCCTCTTCCCAGTGCTGTGCACAGATTTCTGGCTGCAGGCAGGTCCCCTGCCACCTGCAGAGGTTCGGTTCCCTCAGCTCTCTGTGGGAGAGGAGCTACCTGGGGCATACTTCCTTTGCCTGGTGTAGGCGTGTGTACCCATCCAAGTGCCAGCACAGTTTCAATTAATTCTTAACATACCTGGCAAAGGGAAGAATGTCTAAAAAAAGTGCATCTGTCGTTGTTTGCTTTTGAGGTTGGATTGAATTTCAGGTCAGCGCTAAAAAAAACCCAACACCACAGAATCTTAGAGTTCATTTGCGGGCAAAATGACAATACAAATGCTCTAAGAGACTGTTTTATGTACGTGTTATCTGCCATTTCATACATGCATTTATTTCATTTGAGCATGAACATAATTTAGTTAATTCTGAACCCCATTTTTCACAGGAAATCAATAGAAAAATAATTTACCAGCTGAGAGTTTCTCAAGAGATCCAGATGCTTTCAGTGGAGTCCAGAAGTGTCATTTTTAAGCTGACTAATGGTTTGAAAACTAAAAAGAAGGAAGCTCCATAGGGCATGGCTTGTGCTACCAGGCTCTGCTCTACTGCATGGTTTTGTTGTTAGTTGTTTGCATTTTGTTGCATCTTATGTAAGCTTTGTCACAGAAGAGGGTTTCTCAAAATGGATTAATTTTGCCAACAAGCACTGATGGAGAGACACAATGCTGAATGAAGGTATACTAATTAGCAAATGTACTAATTTTACAGCAGCTGAATTAAAATTCTCTGTGATTTACTGCAGTAGGTCAAACGGGCAGTTTGCTGTGCAAAACATGAGTATTATGTTTGTAGCTTACTTCTGTCAGCAGGCCACGTGCTGCAGCTGTGAAGGAAAGTTAGATTTAACTCTGCCACAGGAAGGGCAATTCTCTACGGAACTGAGATCGGATAGCATGCGGTGTGGTCGTCCTGTCTTATCCTGCAGATGATGTTGGTCATTTAAACATCTAGTTCTCTGACCCCTCTAGACGTCTGCTGCCCGGCTATCCTGTATGGGAAGCACTATTTCCTTCACACATTCTGTTTTATGGAACATTATCTTCTTCCATTTGCTTTCGCTGGCTGTAAAAATCAGCTAGTGAGACCTGGTTGTCGTATGATAGCACAATCTAAATGCAGTATATGAAACTGTCAGGTGAAAAAGCAGTCAAAATACGCTGCAAATCTACTTTGCCTAATTCGTATGTTACAGTACTGGAGACATGAGTTATCTTTAAAGCTTCTTTTAAATGTGTTGGGCATATTATCAGAATATAACTGCAATATTGGCCTATTTTATGATAACCTCTAGTAATCAGTTTTATAAAGAATTGCTTTTGTTAAAGAAATACCCTATTTTAAAAAACAAATTATAATCAGAAGATGATGGACACAATTCTTAGGTGAACGTCATATAAAAAAGTAATGTTTAAAACAACACAGGTGAGTTTTATTTAGAAGTTTACAATTGTGAGAGCAATTCACAAACCATGTTTATAGACACTTTCATGTCTATAAAATACATTACAAATATTTACTGTTAAGGGCTAGGTGAAAAGCATGGAATATGATCCTTGTTAGCCGCCACCAGCAATTCTTCTGTGCTATGGAGTATGTTTAGATGCCACAAAACTAGAGAAGGTGTTTCTACTCCAACTACATAAATCAAGGACCTGTTTCTACTTTTACTAATGCTACTGGGCACCTGACATAATGCTGTTATACTCAGGAGGTTATGGTGGCTAGTGTAAAAAAGGCATAGAGCCTAATGGTGTATTTGTGTAAAAATGAGTGCCCTGTGTGTTAGATGAGGATATGAAAATTGGCTGGCTTGGATTATTAACACTATACACAACTGAGAAGAGTCCCAGAAGTCAGAGAGAATACGTTGGAGATCGTTGTTACCGGAGTGTTTGGCAAGGTATCAAACGACTGCTGTAAATATGACATAACTATGATGATAAAAATAACTGAGCCAAAAGACTGTGCTGTGTATCAATACAGAGCACAACCAGCTGCAGTAAGGCAAGGTGCTGTGTGGAAAGATAATTTATTTATGAAGGAGGCATAACGATATGCGTAATGCTGGAGAGACAGGGATGGGGGGCTTGATTTTTAAGCTAACTACCAGTGAGCTCTGCAGAGAGGCAAATTACTGTTTCTTGCCTCCGCTGGCAGGTGCTGCGCGTTGCATTGCGGTTTTGCTTTATTTTTCTGTTCTTCAAAGCTCTTCCTAAAGCATTGCAGGGGAGGGAGGGGGTTCAAAGGTCATTTTTGCCAAAGTTGGTGCTGAAAAAAAAGACCAGTTGTGTAATGGTCTTAGCTGGATTTGCGCTGTTACGTAATGGCCAAAGCATTAGGAACATAAACGCAGTCCCCGTGTCTTCCGCGCTAGTGGAAATACTGGGGAGGGTGGTGGGTTTATAGGATTTACAGAGAAAAGAAAATTTTAGCTGGAATGCCAAAATCGGTGTCCTTTCAGCCAATTCCCTGAAAGTGTGTTCTGGCCAATGTAATGTTCAGAAATATATAGGGAACTCTATACTGTTTCTCAATTAGAGTTGAATCTGTCTGCTCTATGGGGCATTTGGGACTATTCTCTTCACAGTTTTATGCAGTGTGAAGAACCTGCAGCAGAAAGGTAAGACATGAAGACGTGGAGATGTTTTTTCATAAAACTAAATAGGCCTTTGAATAGAATGAACTCCAAGGTGTCTTTTTTAAAAAATGGGTTCAGAAGGGTATCTGCAAAGTATTTTACTAGGCACAGTGAACATGTACATAAATAGGTTCTGTTACCAAGCTTCTTTTAGACCTGGAAGTCAAGTCTTGGACTTCATTTTATTGTCAGCAAAATTCCACTTGTGCTAAATGGTTTAGGAAACTTCTCTGCTAGGAAAATGTCTAAAGACTTGTTTGCAATAATGTAGGCATTTTAAGAAATGCCCATATATGTATATATAAACCCGCAGGCATTAGAAGATTTATTTTTTTGTTTTCCATAGGCAACACTTATCAAAAAGCTATATGCTCATAATTTGGCTGAAGCATCATTAATAGCAATTTTAGGGTCTCATCCCACTCTAGTTTATATGAGAGTATGTCCACTGAGGACAAGAGAATGACAGAGCTATGAGACCAGAGAATGAGGCCTCCGTGAAATAAGACCATTGCAGTCTTGTGATGTCCAGGGACAGACAGCAGGGCTGAGGAGAAAGGAGACTCAGTGAAAACGATCATTTTGGTCGTCTTCGTATTCTGCCAGAAGGCATAAAACAGGCATAACCAGTGCTTCTACTTTCTAATTGTAATTTGTGCTCCTTTGGTCACTGTTACAATGTTTCAGCCCTTATTGTCTTTCAACATTGTGCATGTGATTGATTCAGCTTATCTGACTCCAGCTTTCTTGAAATTTGGTACCCTGCTCTGAGTCGCTCCCTGCAGTCTGCCTTTCTGACGCAGTGAAAGCAGAGACAAGCACCTTCATAGAACCAGCTGTTTCACATAGCAGTTTTAGAACTTTTTGGGTCAGTAGACTGTAAGATATTTTGTGGCTTATGAATGTAAAATCAAAGTATTTGCATTGGGAAAAATTAATTGTCGATAGATTATTGTCTGAAAGAATAGAGCATTACTTGGGATCTGCCTTCTAACCTGTGGTTTGTAAAACAGAGTCCTCAGCAAAGAACTTTCAGCGATAGGTACTGGCAGGTCTAAAAGGAGACGACATAAAATGCGATGTGCTAATGGTTAATCTTCTCTTATTTCCCCTCCTGCCTCCATAAGGTTATATTGCTTTCATATAACTTTCAGAAGAAAATACTCTGCTTCAGGAATTAGGCAGTGGGATTTTTTTAATAATCTCCAGTGTATTTTGGTACACATTTGCAATCTTACAGATTTTGTTCAAAGGAGAAGTAGAACCAGTGGAATTGTATTTCTGAATTTTTCATGATCATTTCTTCAGTTCTTGTCTGCCAACGCACACCACAGGATACAAGACTGATTATAACGTGCTCTCTTTTTGTTACTAGGTCAGTACTTCTAATTCTGAGCTTGTCTGCGTCACTGGGAGTATCAGATAATTTACTGGGAAGGAAGCCTCTGACATGCTCAGAGATAGTTTACTCAGCAAAAAGGCATCGGTGCAGAAAAGCTTATTGACTACTCTGAGAATGCAACTTAACTGTACTGAAGGGTCTATGTGGGTCAGAGCACATATTCTGGATCAGTAAATTAAGATGATTCTGTGTTTGAATGTGTATACCGTATGTGAAATAAGTTACTCCTAAAAAGAATCAGTGCTATTAAGAAAGTGTATTCACTCTCTATATTTTTTCATCTTTCTTTCCCTGTCTCTACTAAAAACTTACTCCTTTGAAGAAATTTTTAAAAAGTGAAATTGTAGCATATGGAAACAGATTTGTTTAATTTTGTCTAATTTGAAATATCAATAAGTAATTTTGAAGTCTTTTAAAGGTACCTAATATGTATAATGCATTGAGTAGCAGAGTTTCTGTGACCTTTTTAATGTGCTTCAGGCAGCAGATTTTGCTCCCAAGTCAGTGTCTTCTGCGAGAATGCTTACTTGGTGTAAATTTACAGAAAATGTATCAAACAGGTATTCAACAAATCACTGCATTCTGCTTTTAAAAAGCTTGCACTGACCCCCTCAGAGGATGTTTTCTGCAGGGGGGAGAGACGCAGCGAAGGGGGGTGCTCTGGAGAGCGTTTTGGTTGCATTAGGATGAAGCTGCACTTGGGAAACTGCCTAGAAACAGGCATCTTTGTTTTGTGCTACAGTTGTTACGTTTCTTAACCTTTCAGTAGGTGGGACTTTAAGGTGTGGAAAATACGGGGAAAGGGAATTAATTGTAGGGGATTCTAACCTCTCATTTTTAATACTTATTTCTATTCTATTTTTTATTCCCAGTTACAAGAAAACACATGAGACCCTGAGCCATGCAGGACAAAAGGCAACAGCAGCCATCAGCAATGTAGGAACTGCTATCAGCAAGAAGTTCGGGGATATGAGGTACAAGGATCTGCTGCTTCTCTGGTCTTATTTTGAGGACAAAAAGTATAAGTCATCTGTTAGCTCTTCCTTCTGCATTAATGTTTTAAAGGCTCGAGTACTTTGTAGTCAGAGTATATTTATAATATTCACGGTTTCAGCCAAAAAGAAGGGATAACAATGAATGAAGATATTATTTGAGTTATGGTTTAAAAAAAAAAAAAAAAAAAAAAACAAAAAACTTCAATTTGAAGTGGGGATTTTGCTGCAAATGGCTAAAGCATAGCTCTTGGCAGCTAAAACCCATTTTTCCATTTTTTTACTTTTAATCTGAATCTTAAGAAAATCTGTAGAGTCCCTCCTTTATACCTACCATTTACGTACAGCTTAATAAACCCTCTACAGAAGTACTGCTTTTTTTCTAGGTGAAACTAAAAAAGGAAAATCTTCATCACTGTATGATCTATTACTTTACAATGTCTTTTTAAACATTGCAGTTTAAAATGGAAATTTTGAGTGGGTTGCAACCAGGATATGAACATAAACTAAGAATTGTTTGACTCAATACAGTTAAACATCCATAGGTAGTGTACCCCTAGAAAAGGATATCAGAATAAGGAGGCATGGAGTTCCATTTTCCTAGTATGTCTTTTTAGCATTCAGCAAACTGAGAGGTGAAAACTTTCTAAAACAGAGGTTTGAGCTATCATTTAAAAGTCTTTGAAGTGTTTGCTTCATTAATTTATTTTTTAAAATCATTTATTTTAACATGTATAATCTTTTGATATCCATAATATCTCATGTCTCCCAAGATGAATGGATAGTTACGTGGTTAAAAACTGTATGGTTTAGTTGTTCATTCATTCATTCCCTGTTCTGAGTCTCCCTGGTCTTTCCTTTGATGCCTTCTGGCTCTTCTGTTAACGAGAAACGGTGGGTGTAGTCCTTCTGCTGTCCTTTGTTTCATTCACGGTTTCCTGTGGTTTTATCATATTTCGCTTCGTTTCCCTCTTTTCCAGGCTGAGGCTCGGGTTACATGACTTGCCTTCAGAAGCCTTTTCCTTCCCTTTGTTTCTTCTTACTGCCTTCCCTGCCTTCATAGCTGTATTCTGCAGTTTTTCAGAAATGCATGAAGCACGTGTGCTGCCTGTGGCACCAACGTGTCCTCTGTTTCATTTTCTGTTCTTTCCTAACGCTTCCTGCTGTGACAAAGCCAAGCTCAGTGGGCAGGTCCTGTTGATGCTTCCGTGCTTTAGGTCCTGCAGCAGAGACCAAAGAGCTGGTGCGCAGATACCTTGAAGGCTCTTGGTCACAGGGGGAAGGATGACTCTGACAGCTCAGTACTTCTCGGGTCCCGTTGCTTGTGCTTTGCGTAGGGTGTGAGATTAACTGCAGAGGCAGAAATGCCTTCACTGTATTTGAGCATGTTTCTCCTTCAGTACTTCCCTTAATTAATCGTTGTTACCAAATTCCTTTGTTCTGCCCATCGGTACCACCCCCCGCCCGTGGTGATGAGGCTGCTGAGCAGGGCTCGGGCAGCAGATGGGTGGTTTATCCCTTTAGCCAGGGGCTGCAAGCAGAGGCTGTCCATCAGCATTTTGATTGATGGAGAAGCTCCTTTCTAGTAGCTTTCTTTGATCACAGTGATTACCTTGAACCTCGTTGGGAATTTTTCAGGAAAATACGAACTACCAGCAGTGCCATATTTTATTGATGCTTACTGTTTTCAGTTGGGTTCTCAGACAGAGCTTTCCTGGGGCCTGATGATGAAGCAGCAAGCGGTATAGCCAGTCTCCCGTGGTGGCATGACTTGGGCCTTCTGCATCTGCTGAACATCCTGAGCCTGGAGCAGCTTCCCTCAGCAGCAAAGCTGGCCTAGGACCTTGGCTCAGGCTGGACAGGTGCAGTTCTGGGGGGCGGTGGTGTCACACTGTAAACCTTATCAATTAAATGACCTGCTTTCAAAAATCTTCCCCTCTCCCACTCCAGTGCCAGGCCTGCGCGTGGGAGTAAGCTGTAGGGAGGCAGGCATTCTTTGTTTCATTGTTTGCTTGCTTTTTTGCTAAGCCAAGTCATTTTATTTCGGTGATCTAGTAGATGGATTATCACCTCCCCCTCCCATAATGTTGATTTAAACACACATCGGGCTCTGGCTTAATTCTCTAGGTTAGGCATTAAGTCTGATAGTCACCAATGGCATCCAGATGCAAATCCCTGTTCTGCTTTCATTCAGAGCAGACACTTGAAACTGATTTCTAAAATCCAGATGATTGTCATAATTCCCAGTATGTTCAGCGTCTGCTGTGTTTGGCCTTTGCCCTGCCTGTGGCGATGGTGACTTTCAAAGTGTTCGGAGTCAACCTGACTCTAAATATTGAAGCCTGCCACCTTTGTCAAACTAAATTCTGCTTTCCAGGTTGCTTGCTATCTCAACCGTGCAGAGCACCACGTGAAGCATAGATTTCTGTTCTGAACATGCAGGGTCTTAATTTTCACCTTGTATTCTCTCTAAAAATATTACTAAAATACCATATATCAGCAACAGGCCAGATTGTGGTGGCTGAATGTACCATTTTGCTGTGTTAGAATTCAAGACGATGAAGAGAGAAAAACGACAAAATTCTGTGTGTCCCAAAGAACAGAGGAGCCAACCTTTGGGGACAAAGTGCTTTTCATGCAGCCGCTGTGCTTCTCTTTTATCCCTACCACAGCTTCCCAGCATCACAACTCTCTAATTCGTTTTGTGCATGAATAATCAGTAGCGTTTTACATCTTCTAAATTTTGTATTAATTATTAGGGCTTGTAAGGTCTCATTACGGTTGTAATGCATTCTATTTAATATTATCATGTTACTAGAAATAACCAGAAATGCGTATAAAACCAGTATACAGATACTTCTGCTTTAGCATACAAACCAGGCACTAGTAATATAGTTAAGGTAATAGATTCTTCACGAATAGCTCTTGTGATTAATGACATGCCATCAGGATTTTCTGTTGCCCCTCCACTCCCAGCTCCTGTTGTCTCCTTTAACATTTTCTGCTGCAGAGAAAGAAGGAAGAGGGGAGCCCCAGATCACTCACGGGGCAATAGCGTGGCCTGAGGTGTCTCAGAAGCAGAGGTTACACTAAGATGACAAGGTGGCCCTTGCCATGTAGACCACAGGTGTGATACAGAATTGAGGGTCATTATCCCTTGCTCCTTTGCATGCTGGAAAAGCTTGGGTTTTTTTCATGCAACGCTGCTGGACGACTCTCCAGCTGTCTGTGTGGCTCTAAGAGTTTCATCCCCACTGATGGCCTTTTTAGTAATAAGTTGTGGTACCAACGGGGAGACTTTCCAATTTTTTTGTTTGCTTTAAAAAAAAGAAAAATATGAAACTACGTGCACTACACTACTACATGCACACTGCCACATATATTACTACTACTCAAGAAAATGTATTTAAAAGTTAAGCTAACAAAGGCATGCATGCAAATTAGGATGTTAGCAGTTACACTGCTTATACATCCCTCATTCAGCTGTCTCGTACATTCTCTTTAATTACACGATAGCACAGACCCCTTTCAAATTCAGTGCCTGGGATGAGCCAGCTCTAAAGATGAATAAAGATAATATAATGCCTCGTTCCTGCCAGGAGTTGGAAAATGTGTGTGGAAAGAGACAGAAGATTTCAGGGAGGGAGAGCCTGGGAGCACAACTGTGGCAGCAGAATGTGTCCCTCAGAGATGATGAGAATTAGCACAGAGGCACATGAGGTCCCAGAGAGGTGGAAGAAGAAAATGTTCATCCCTCTGGAAAGGGGCAAGGGAAGTTCTGGGAAATACAGAGCAGATGCTGGGGGAATGTATTAACCTGTTAGTGTCTAGAAGATAGCATGATTACAAAAACATTAAAGGGTTTATCAAGAACGATTATGTTGAACTGACAGCACTTGTCATAGAGCACGGAGGGGAGGTGGGAGATGTGACAGAGCTTGACTTGGGTAAGACTGTCCATACTGGTTTCACTCCTGCCAGTGAACTAGAGAGATAGAGTTTAGGTGTTACTGATTTAGCAGGAAGAGGACAATGGGGAGTTGAAAATTATTTTCAAAGAACAGGTCTCAGTAGCTCACCATAATGCAGGAACTTGTGGGCATCTGTCCTGAGTCTGTTACTCTTCAGCATTTTCATTACAGGTTTAGATGATGGCATCATGTGGACACTTAAAATCCCCAGATGACTGCAGTGGGAGGGAATGCAATCACTTTAGCAGGATTAGAATTCAAATTTGTTTTAAATGATAAAATAAAATTCAGTGTGGGAAAGTGCAAGGTACTATTAGTACCTGGTTTATTGACAGATGGAAAAAAATCAAAAGGCAGAGATGGGGAGCACTGACCAGCCAGCCGGGCAGAGCTCTGCAGGTAAGGGCCTGGCACGTGCTGGGCCAGTGGCTCACAAGTGCAGCAGGAGTCAGTGCTGTCGTACGACCATTGCTAACACAAACTTCATTCCGGCAAGTGTCACAGGAGTGTTGTCTGCATGATTCAGGAGCTTGTCTGTAAGGTTCAGGATTGCTCTGTTCGGCTCCGATGAGGGCTCGGCTGAAGTATTCAGGCCAGTGCAAGGGCACTGCCCTCAGAAGGGTGTGCAGATGAACTGGAAGGAATGGGGAGAAAAATTAAAAAATTAAAAATCAGCTTCAGAAAATACAGCCAGTGAGAGTGTTTGAATGAGCTGGCTTTTAGGCTAGACAAGAGTGGCTGAATGATGGAAGGAGAGGGAGGAGGCAGTAAGGTAACGTGAGGGGTCAGGAAAAGCATCCAGCTATAAATCTGAACAGGGGCACAGGCGATTTCTGAAGGCTGTGAAATCTCTTTCAGTGGAGGCTTTTAGAAGCTGGTTAGGCCAATATCTGTTGGAGATGGCTCAGGTATAATTAATCTGCTTTAGTGCTGCGGGAGCTGATTTTTGCTGTGCCTTTACTGTTGTGCCTTTTGAGGGGTTTTGTTGTGGTGATGGTGGAGCATTGCACAACCTTTTGCTGCGCGTTTCTGGGATTTCCATGATCTGGGGATGTTCTGGGCACTTTAAACTGTTGCTGAACAAATTGGGAGCTGAATTCCTTGACATACTGTAGCTGTCACATCCAAACCTACCATTCTTAAACCTCTGTGTCTCTGATACCCCCTATACAGGAAATAATAATATTCCCTCACTTCAGAATGTAATTTCATAGGCATTTCCTTTGCTGATCAGTGAAGCAGTTGTTTCTTCTCATTTCTGCTGGTGCTCGCCGCTTCATTTGTGTTGGTTTTTAGAGTTCCACAGTCACACAGAGTTCCAGTAATGAATTTGGGTGTACAAGTTATCTGTATGAGCATGGAGGAGGGGGTGGCTGTTACTGGGAGTCAGCAGAAGGAGGCCGTACTGTAGTACTTAGGCCATTCTAAGCAGCAACGTGCTGTGAAGATAAATCCATGAATGTTTGAGAAGCAGCAGTACGTGTGATGACGCGCCCCGCGAATAACCCTGCAGAAATCAATGCTTTTCTTCAGAGCGAGGTGTGAATATTGTTCAGTAAATAATGCATCACACCACGCATTGAAAAGGGATGTGAAAAATCAGCATCGAAGAGGTGTTCATTAAGTGTGCACCATCTCTCTGGCTCACCACGCGAGGCAGGTGTTCCCTTGAAGTGGTCTGTAATTAAGGACTGCATCAGTAACAGGCAGATGAAGGAGAGGCTGTCTGCCTCATCGTTTTGAGACTTTGGAACCTTAATGACATCCTTTGAAGATCGTGTATCAGTGTGTCTCTCCCCGTTCTGCTGCCTTAATTAAGTGTCTTGTGAGCTGGAAAACAGTGTCAAAGTGTTTCAAGCATTGTTTTCAACAAGGAAGTAGTGTTTTAGAAAATGTCATTTTAGGAATTAAAAGCCCCTTATTTTTTCCATACCCTTCTCAATAGATTAAGAAATCCAGAGGGGGAAAAAGACATTTGCAGCTGATACATGTGTAAACTTCCAGTTCGCCTATAATTTCTGTTTAATGAGATTAAGGTAGGATTTTGGGAGGGAAATACAGTTATCATTGTTTAAATCTGATCTAATGAAGATGAAGAGAACACAAATTTTTGCAGATAAAATGTCCATTCTTCATTGCACACAGAACAGGTAACTGCGTAGTGAAGTAGTGTGTGAAAATTTTTCCTTCGAAGGAATCTCAACTGGTTTGTGTTCTAGTACGATTTCCAGTGTCAAGATTTTAATGCAAATTATTTTATTTTTCTCCTCAGGCAGTTTGACATGCTACAGATATATATGTATTTTTTTGTTACATTTTCATAATAATACTTTTAACTCTTGCTTTTCTTTCCTTGTGCATCCACCACAGATCGCATTCAATTGGGTAAGACACATTACTGTCCTTGAATAATGTCTCTGTATTTGGCAGGATTTGTTTGATGGAATGTAATGCACTAACCTCTTTCCTTTTAGCATCATTGAATATGATAAAAACATATGCTGCTTACACTGTAATGCCTCATTTTTACAGCATGGTGAGTATAACGAGGAGAGGACTGGACTAAGGGGCTAGGGTGTGTTTGCCTTGCTCTTGAGTAGATTAGTCTCAAATTCCAGTAACGAACACATTCAAAAGATGTTGCTCTCTGCAAAACCTATTTATACGTAATCCCATTCTCTCAACCATCTTCTTCTGTCAGAGGTTGGAACATAAACGACAAACACTCAGTAAAAATTCTATTCCGCTGGTAGAGTTTTATAAAGATTGTATAAGGACTTAATTACCTCCTCTTCAACAAAGCAAAAGTATCTTAGTTATGAAGTGTACAAGGTGACTCGTTGGAAGTCTTGAGTTCTGGGGAAATTTCCAGTAGAAGGCCAAGTTCTTAACATGATTAAAGGGGTCTTTATATTTAGAGCTTGAATTTATGGGTGCTGTAAAACACTTCAGTATATGATGAATTATAAAACGATTTTATGTGTGCTGAAAGATTCTCGAAGTGGTGGGGCTTTACTTCAGCTCACCCGGCAGAGGGGCTGAGCAGCCCTGGATCCCCTGCAGCCCCTCTGGCCCCGCAGCGTCGCCAGTGCACGGGACAGCTCTAGAACAATTTTTCTGTTCAGCAAGAGACCCCTTGCGTGGCCTCTTAATTCACTGAGAAAACTTCAAAATGGGGCATAGATTGACCTTTCTATCTCACTCTGACATGAAACCAAATTGTAATGTATAGCAACCTTTGTCAGGAGGGATCTCTGCCTCTGCACCAATCACCATCACAGACGTGTCTGTCTGTAAAAAAGCTTAATGTTTTAGGCTTCTAGTAAAAGAAAGAGGATGTTGTCCCTGTTCCTATAACTTGCCATCATTACCTCTGTAAAGAAATTAAAAGATGAACTCAGTGAAATGTGCACAGTATTTAGATTGTCTGTCACATGCCATCTCTCGGCTGTGCCAATTTAATTTGGCACAATGTAATCTTCTTACTTAGACCTTTGGATTTGGAATGTTTTGCTATTAGAAGAGGAGCAGCCTATGCTGAAATACTTCCAAATTCTTATTTTTGCCTATTTGTCATGTGTTACAAGACTAAAATGGCAAGCATGCTTGTTTAGTTTAACTGGGATTGTTAAAGATTTGCTGCACTTGGGAAATGTTTGGGCTAATCTTTTTTAAGTCTTAAAAATGATGTGAAAAATTGAACATGAAACATTTGCATTGTCTGCTGTCAGTTCTTGTCTATCTGAGCTTAGCAGAAGCCTTAAAATACACACAACAGCAAGCAGTTCATGTAAGATCTCTCTGTCCCACCTGCTTGCCAAATAGCTCGTTCCTCCTCTCGCCCCCATTCTGAATCTTTAATCTGGAAAAAAAATGTGTGTGTGTGTGTGTGGACACAGCGCTGCTCTGACTTTTGTATCGATTAGAACAAACTCATGTGCTCTTTATATTAGAGCTTTCATTTTCTAATGCTATAATCATGCTTTGTTTGATCGCAGCCAAACGTTGGTGTCCCTTAAAGTAAATCTCTCGGGGTTCTCCATCAGGGCAGGCTGCAGCTGTCAGGCAGCGCTGAACGCAGCCGGGCATCCATTTTTGAAACAGTACATAGTGTCACGTGCACCATTTACTTATAAGGTTATTAGAAGTAAGTATACATTATAAGTGTGTATATATATTTAAAAGTAAATGTCCATATGGACAGTTCTTACACTTCAAATACAGATTCATAGTCAGAAGGGGCTTGATGCTTCCCAGCAGCAGGGACGGGTGATGCTATGACCGCAGAGTTGGCTTTGGTGGCTCCCTCAGGTGGGAGAACGTGGCTAATGTAAGTCAGGTGGTTAGGGTGAGTGGCCACCTGCAGGTGCACAAGAGGATCTGGGGATCTCTGAGGGATGCAGAGGCTCCATCCTCTGCTTGTCAACCTTCCAACACTCCTGCTGCTGGGAAGTCTGAGGAGGGAAGTGTGGCGAGGAACACTGGATGAGAGCTGTGGAAAACAGCTTTCTAGTCTTGGTAGCGTTGAGGTGTGAAGGAGGTGAAATGTCCTAGAGGGATGGGGACAGCAGTGCTGCAGCTGAGCAAGCTGCCTTTCTGGTTGAAGAAACCTCTTGCTAAGGCAGCCTGTTGGGCAGGAACCTGTACAAATTGGGGGCCAGCACTGGCTGTTTGGACTGTGGACCTTCTACAGGCAACAAAGGCGGGCAACGGCCTGTTTACCCACTGCCTCCCACCAGCTCGTGGTCACAAACCTGAGGCGCACCCAACACGGAGCTCGTGTCTGTCACCACCGAGCAGAGGGGAGGTTCTCTCTTCCTCTCCCACATGTTGCACGTCTCTGTAGATGCCAGGGTCCCTGTCATTTAAATGGATACTGCAGGAAGTGCCTTGCAGCACTCTTTTGAGCCCCGTTACGCTGCTTGTCAGTTGCCATGAGAATGGGGCGGTGAGATCTTCACTGCTGAAAGCGAGCTGGAACTCACAGGTGAGTTTGACAAGCTGTTGCCGTCAGGAGAGTACCAGCACTCTTGAAAATATGTATGTTTGTTTAAAGTTAATTTTAAAAACTAAAAATGGTATGTTATAATAATGTTGCAAAGTGGATTTTACAGTTTTTTTTTCCTTTTTTTCCTTTTGCTTTCATCCCGCAGTTACTCTATTCGCCATTCCATAAGCATGCCCGCCATGAGGTAATTGCTACCTGTATTCTCTTTGCTATGGGGATACTCAACAGTGTCATGAGGGGGATTTTGCGTACTTTGATCCTGATCCTGCAGTTTTTAGTTGGATGAGTAGTTCCACTTCAATCAGTTAAGGTTATTCATGTAGATAAGGGCTGCAGGAGAGGCCATCTGTGGTTTTTTTCCTTTTAATTGTATTAACTGTTTAATCTCTTGTACAAGCCTTTGACTAAACGAAGCAGTTCTGAGAGGTATTTGGGTAGCTGATGATTGTTGGTATTACTAAATCTGAAATTCAGTTGGTTTGCTGTCTCTACAACATCATCCAAAGCCCATTAACGTCACAGATGTTTTCTACTCTAGCAGGCTTTGGATCATTCTCCTATGGAGGGATTTTATGAGTGCTTTCATATTTTAATGGCTATAATCATGCTTTACTTGACTGCAGCCAAATATTGCTGTCTGTTCAACTAAAGCTCCGACTGTTTTCAAAAAAATTAGGATCTAGCTTTCTTTTTACCCCCTCAGCCTCTAAATATATTAATATTCCCACTTCTTGCCAAGCATGTGGAGAAAACAAATCTAATATATGCTGGATGCTAACTCATTCAGCTTTAGCAGGTGGATACTTTAAGGCAAGCATTCACCAGTGTGACCTATGGCTCAAACTTAAGTCATAAAACTTTCTCTCTCCTTTTGACCCTTCTTGCCCTATGAAAAGTTTGCCACCTGTTTTAACAGAAATCAAAAGTAAACCTGCGTTATTTTTCCAATTGGCTTCCATCTGCCCTTCCCTTAAGTTAGGGTGGGTTTAACTTAGCCTGGTGAGGGATGTGATGTAAACGTATGTGCAGAACTAGAGGCCACCATCATGCTGCTGGTAAGTTCCCAGGATGTGCAAAGAGGATGACCTGAACACCAGAGTTATAGCAGCTTTGGCTCCTGCAGGTTTGCCTTTCCCCGTGGACGATACAGAGGTGTGGGCACCTGCCAGGGGAAAGTGGTTCCACCTCACTGCTCCACTGTGCGGGTCCCCTCCCTTACGGTTAAAGATCACCCTTACGTTTTATTTCATGTAGGAACAAATGGGTGTAGTAGTTTTAGTGCATCCCGTTGGCCACGTTGTCAGGAGGCACCCTGTGCTTTCAGTTGTAGTAGTTTCTATAATCTCTTTCTGGATGCACTGCTGTAGGGAGGGGACGAGCTTTTGGACTCACTCCAGCTTGCCTGCTTCTAGCAGGTCTTCCTGTGTGGGACAGGGGCTATCAGAGTGGGGAAGCTGCTGTGAAAATGGGAGAAGAGACAACTAAGCAGCAACTTGAGCACAGATCTCTATGGGGATCCGTACTCTCACTTTAGAACAGCATATGCATTATATTGGTGATACTGTGTGGAAGATTGTAGTGGTGTCAGTATGTTCTGTTTGCAGGAAGAGATATAAAAAATGAAATGCATTTAAAATGAGGGAGAAGCTATGTTTCAAGCTCTGGAGAAAGAAAGAAAGAAAGAACAAGGTTGTTAGGCAAGCCAGGCAACAAAATATGTGATTTGGTTTAAGAAGGAAAATCACAGCTGTTGCCCTTTTTTTTTTTTATTCTTTTAAGATATGTTCAGCTCACAGTTTTCACAAAAACAGTGTTGCGTTGTGTTCTGTTCTAATGGGGAGTGAATGGCAGAAAAAAGCTTAGCTTTGTCAGAAGGAAAAGTGACCCTAAAGTCTTTGAAAGCAGCAGGACACACCTGCAGTCACAAAATCATGGAATGTGGGAGGGTCAGGATTCCTTAAAAGTATTTGGGACCCACTTCCTATGTAGTTCTAATCTCCTTCATCCTAGCCTTAGGACATTAAACTGTCATCTTTTTAATTACGTAAATTATGAACTTGCTCATCAGCTGAAAAAAAAACCTGTTAATTTCTTTATAGCAACAACACAAATGGATAAAACCGTAGAAATGCCACACTACAGCCAGCGTTCTCTGATGGTTCTTCTGAGCACACAATAAATGAATCAGAGGGTTGACAGGCCACTCGCTGGTTTCAATTACTAGGCAGGTTCTGCTTTTGCAAATTTGTAGCTAAAAAATACTCATCCGATTACTGTAATTGGATTTGACAGAGCACGAGGGACTGTTCATACCCTCCTCATCTATCACCCTGTGCTGCGGGGCAGCCTTTGCTCTCCCCGAGCACTGTGGCCCAGTAGGAACAGGTTAAATTGTGGAATTACTCCATTTGTAACTGACTCTTCTTCTTTCCTTCAACTTTCTCCTAGGAATTCTCCAACTTTCAAGTCGTTTGAGGAGAAGGTTGAGACGACTGTCACAAGCCTTAAGGTAAAGGTTACTGAGGCAGAGTTATTGGTTGTGGGTGTTAAAGTGTGACAGATTAGTTGTCCCTATGATTTGTACAGGAGTCCAATTGAATTTAGAATCGCAGAATCATCTAGGTTGGAAGTTCATCAAGTCCAACCATTAACCTAACGCTGCAAAACCACCACTAAATTATGTCCCTCAGCACCATATTTAAACATGTCCAGGGATGGTGATTCAACCCTGGGCAGCCTGTTCCAATGCTGGTAATCCTTTCAGTGAAGAAATTTTTCCTAATAATCAATTTAAACCTCCCTGGCGTAACTTGAGGCCGTTTCCTCTTGTTCCATCACTTGTTACCTGGGACAACTTTATTTTAGCTTGATGTATTTTTATGTTTCTAAATAAGCGTGTCCATCAAAGAATGCAGGGTTGCTCTATCATTTTCAGACTGAGCGTTCAGGTTCATTTAGTGATAGGCTGTTCTGACAACTTTAAGTCATGAAAGCATAGGGTAATGTCATCTCCACTGCACTGTGGCAGAGAAGGAAACGTCACGGCGGTTTCACAGGTGGGAGGCTGCACCCCAGGGAGGATTGGGAGCATCCCAAGGAGCTAGAACACAGCACAGACCTCCCAAGCCCCAGCTCAGCGCCGCTCTCCACCTCCCTAGTCATTCTTCTCACCTTCCCTGCAAATGCTTTTTATGCTGAGCCTCGCTGTGGGAGGGATCACTGATGCAGTGAGGTGCATCAGCTCAGAAGGCTGAACTCCTGTCTGTGGCAGTCGAGCGTAGCGCTGGCTTTTCCCTTTGTGTCCCTTCTGCCCCTTTAGGTAACCAATAGATAGTTCCTGACCGTGGGCACAGCCCACTAGACTGGATACACATCTTTGCCTCGAGACGGGGACTTTTAATACGAGTGACTCAAACTGTCAGAGCAAATATAAGCCTACTACTACCTTATTTTATTGAACTCCCAAGGTAGGCAAGCTCCTGTGGTAGCTGATGAAACAAAGGATTACGTAGGATTAACCCTTTGGAAACTCGGGGCGCAAAGTTCATTTAATTAAAATAATCTTCCTAAGCATTCGGTGGCTGACAGGCTGGAAAAATGCCAGCTTGTCTTTTAAGTCCTGCTGCAGTTCTAAGATGGAGTAAAAACTTTTGCCCTATTTTCAGGCTTGAATCAAGTTTGAGTGTGTGTACCAGCAAGCCAAAGCGCAAGAGAATGTTCACTTACCGAGACAGTTCAGTCAAAAGAGCTCTGTCTCTTTGTCTTGACCATCTCGTCTTTAGATAAAGCTCTGTCTTTGTTAGGAAAACTCTATGTCAGAGATTTAGTCGTATTGGGGTTTAGTTTTAATACTTAGATTTTCAAATTCAGCAAACTGAAGCGTTGTGAAAGCAGATGACCTGCGAGCACAGTATCATGTGTTTCATTAATGGAATTTGCTCTTTTCCTGCCCTCCCCACAGGAAAATGTCATGGGCGGTTTCGTATACCAGTATCTAAGGCAGCTACACGTACCTAAAGGGAGACAAGCTGCTGGGTTTGTTCTTTGGTTACTGGTTCTGTCCAAAATCCCGGTAGGGTTTCTGCAGTTTGGGAGCAGCTGTGATACCATTGCTGGTGGTTGGGCCGCTTTGCTCAGGAAATGAACTGGTTCCTTGTCATCCCCAGCTCTTATCCAGCGTCTGTAGAACTGGAAAAAGGGGTGAGACCAGTGAGCTACGCATACAAAGAACTGCAAGAAGTTTACTGGTAGGATCTAGGATCCTGCCTGGGACCTACTCAGGGATTGGTTCCTTTAAGCATGTGATAAATGCCACAGGCAGATTTTATGATTGCAGCCTAGATGTTTAGAAACTGCTGGAGGAAAGGGTTTGCTTTATTTGACTGTTTTTATGGCTTTTGTTCTAAGAAAAACCCAGCCCCACCTGGTCTCTGCCTGCTTTGAGAGTTCCTAGCCTTCTGTGGCCATGGGGTGGAATGCAAACGGGACTTGCAGTTCTCTTTGTTTGCCTTGTTTCAGACCAAGGTCGGCGGGACGAGCCACACAGGGGGCAGTTTTGAAGAAGTTCTCAGCTCTGCAGCCCACGCCAGCGCTCAGAGCTCTCTTGCTGGCACCCGACTCCCCGAGAGCGAAGAAGAGCTTCAGTGTTAGACCCACCCGGCCCTCCTGAGCCTCACATCCCTCTCTTCAGAGACTGATGACCAGCCAGTGATTTTTACACCTCCCTTCACCACCCAACTTGTGCAACGAGGTTTGGTCAGCTTTGGAAAATGGCTTCCCTGGCCTTGTGCTGGGGAAACGCTTCCTCTCTCTATTTGGATTTTGGATGGGCCATTTTATCATCAGGTACTTTGTACACCATAGAAACCACATACAAGTCATTGACTTAAAATGCTCTAAATTCTATGTTAAGTGACCAAAATAGTTTTTGTTTTCACGTAATTTCCCTCTAACAGTCTCCCAGTCTCTGTTTCTTATTTCTTTTCCTTTACTGTTTTCTATCTATCTCCCCTCTCAGTGCCACATCAGACAGATGGACCTAGAGCTGTGCAAAGGTTTCTGCTGCCAGCAGCAGTCCATGTACCAGCTGTCTACCAGCCACACCAGGTGCCCTTTGCTCAGGAGTCTCTGTACATGATCTATTTCCTAACAGAATTAAATCACTTACTGTCACACAAAGCTTCTCCTTCACTGGCATTGCCCTCCCCTCGTTAGTCAGCAGAGCTGAGGACAGGAAGAGACACCCAGTTATTCATACAGAAACTGAGCCGATCAGAGCTGCTGATTTAAGACGATCATTGTAGCTGGTAAGGCTTCAGTTTAAAAATATTTTCCACTGCTTGCTCGCTGTGGTTTGGTAAGACTTGACAGTAGAAGTTAATCACAAAAGAAAGTGGAGCGGAGGGAACCTCTAATAATTTTGCCTCCGTATCTTCCCCTCAAACGTAAGGGAAGGTAAATTTCTGAGCCTCAGTCAAGATACAGCCTTAAATCAGAGAATACGAACCCCAGCAACTGGCTGAAGACGTGCCATAGGTGAGAGAGCCCCTGCCTTCAGGCCGCATTTTAGAGCTGCTGAAATAAACCCTGTGATCTTACGACACACAGGAGGGGTAGGTACTTACTTCACTTCGGGTGTCAAATTTTGTTGTGCTTCACTCCGGGACGTAACTCCACCAACCGCGTAATACCTGCTTCATCACCAAGAGCCACTCATGGCTCAGCTTTGCTTCAGCATGTTTTCTTGCCTCCTTTTAACATTTTTTTTTAGTAAGAGCAGCAACTTGTGACACTCTCTTGCTGTCTAGTGAGCATGTGTCAGTCTGCATGCTGCAACACTGAGTTCACCAGACTGGGATGAGCGTAACTTTATCCATAAAAGTACAAACAAGATGGAAAACAGTCTGGCTACTTGTAAAATGGATGCTTTCTTTTTTTAAGCATAAGCCGAAGCTTCAAAGTGGTGTTAGTGAATCAGACATTACAGACTGCTAAAAATCTTGTGAGGAAACTTGGCTTTAAGTGATTTATTTTTTTTCCTGTGTGGCTTCTGTTATAGATTTTACAAAGTTGGAAGTCCTTTCGTAATGTTCTACTGGACATAAGTTAGCTTTGGACATTTATATCAAATGTCTCTTTAGTGCGGCTTTTTTTAGCATGGAAGCAAACCTAATTCTTTAAGTAGTTTTCTTCTAATAGTTTGCTAGCTTATTTTACGTGGTTTTGTGCATAAATGTGAATTTATTTAAATAAAGACGGTACTAATAGTCAACTTAGTTTCTGTAAATGAAGTTATTGATATTCTTATGGAAAAATAAATTTCTCTCTTACTCTTTTACACTTTGTGATGTTTTCTTTTGCTAGGTTACTGCAGAATATTAAGGTAAATTGAACACAATCTGCCAACAAACAGATTAAACAAGAACAAAATCTGCCATTCCTATAGTTTTTAAAATCCGTTCAGTCCCTTCTGGCCCTGAAATTCCCCAACAATTTTGAAATTGTTGAGGTTCAAAGGAGAAAAATGATCGACCCCAGTTCTGGAAAAGTCAAATCCATGGCAGCAAACATCTTCTAACACTATTGACCTTCCTTTGAGAGGGGCCAGCAGCCCTACCACGGCTAAAACATGGAGTCCAGGCACTGTCATCATGTGCAGGACACTGACTAGACCTCATTTTATTCATATAAATATATATGTATGTATCATACATATACACAGAAAGATGCTTTTGGGAAAGCAGTAACTTGGTTTTAACTACATTCATTAAGAGCGTACCTTAAAGCGTCCCATGTCAGGGTGACAGACAGTGGAGGCAGGGTGGCCAGACAAGCTTCTCTTCCATGCAGGCTCAACGCCGACACGGTGATCAGGAGAAAGACACGGGAGAAGGTGGTTTCCCCTTGCGGGTCGCGTGTCCAGGGCCCAGCACGCTTTCCCAACGCCTGACCAGGAATCTCACCTCTAAGTTTGTCTCTGTCAGGAGCTGCTACAGAAACATACTCGTCGGTCTCGCTTCCCTGTAGCACAGTGACCGGGGATTAACCCACTGGCTACAGGAGGTATTTCAATCCATCCATACCTACAAGTCACAGAACAAGACTGCCTGTCCCAGTCAGTGCATTACGTCAACCAATTAGACTGCAATCAGCTAAATTTTGAACTTACCTGAATTTCCCCAGTGGAGAATCTATTTGTAACTGAGACTGCCATCAATCAGAGGCTGATGAAAAACTCCAAACAAACTCATTCTAAATATTTGGTCCTTAACACAACCTCTGATCTGGGAGGTAACTATCCTGCCTGCTCCTGTCCAAGTGGTCCTGGGGTTCTCAGCACTGAACACACAGCAAATAATCTGCCGGCAGAATTAGGGAAGTTATGGGAGGAAAAATAATGCACAGACTATAAAACAAAGTATTTATTATAGCTACAGCGTTTAGGAACACCTCAGGAATGTGGCTGAGCTCTAGCAGCTATTTTCTTATTCCTTTCTGTGTTAATCAGAGATACAAGCTGGAGTATTTCTGGGTGAACAAACTTTCCTGCAAAACAAAACAAAGGGAAAGTTAATTAGAAATTAACTCTCATTTTCCTGTGGTTGGCAGTGAAAGGTTAGCAGTGATGTTGCTTTAGGCTCAAAATAAATTCCAAATTATTTTAAGAGAGAGAATACTCCCATTTTACTCCAACTAGGGAAGAGTGTAAGAGTAGCTGCAGCTATTTTTCCCCCAAAACTTATAAAAATATTTCCTGCTCTATTAAGACACTTAAGAGCTGAAAAAAGAACGTGCTGTGACTGGGACAACCCCACGGTACGTATCCTGCCCCAGGGAACCATCCCCAATTACAGGTGCCCATAGGGTATGTGCTCCTGGCTCTGCTGAGACTCTTGCTTAATCTAAATTACTGAGTTCTACCAGGAGGGCAAAGCTGTCAATTAGGAGATTAAGTATTCCACCTATGCTGATGTTGTCCTTTTTCTTCCCCCCCTTTTCATTTTTCAGAGAGCTCATTATTTCCCTGAGGAGTCACCAAAGTATAAAAGGGACTTGTCAGGGGCTGTGTCTGGTGACTGCTGGTCCTCTCCCCGAGTCTGTCTCTAGCTTTTTCCCAGGATAGGATGACTTGGAGTCACAGTCCTGTTCTGGTGTTCAACTCTCTTTGCTAAAATAGTAAAAACTATTATTTTACCTATTTTTCTTTTCCACTATCAGTTTATTTTAAAGGATGAAAAGCAATGGATAGAAAAAAAAAGTACAATTGCACCTAAAACATTTCACTGAGCTGGTTCTCACACCTTGGGCAGGTCCCACAAGACCACAGCTCCCCTTGGGGGAACAAATTTTACTTCACTGGTTCATGAAACACTAACAAAGCAGAAAAAAGCTGCTGGCAGAGCATCAGCAAAACTGGAGCCTCCTTCACACCTTCTAACGGTATAAGGAGATCCTTAAACACAAGCAAGTGTAATGAAAGCTGGGCCTCCCTCCAAGTAAAAAGTGATGTAAAAGAAACTTGGCATAAATGAAATTCAGGTTCAATACATACAGATAAATATAAGTTATTTTCACACTGCAATAAGATTCCCCAGAAATATTTAGGGTACTTGAGCAACGAGTAAAATAACTAGTTCTCATTTGCTCTGAATGTCTATCAGAAAAAAAAAAGGCAATTTCTATATTTCATTTATGAAAGGAAAAAAAAAAAGTCCAAATGTCATACCAGCAGTCGAATCGTAGAAATCCTGCAGTCTGCCAGGTGTGTTTTCCAACTCTTCATACTCAAAAGCTTGCAGTATCATCTCACACTGATCCAACTGTTTCACAAACTTGGCTTCTGCAGTAGACTGGTTTTCATATTCCTGAACAGATTTGCAGCGATAAGAAAAGAAAATGTGTTGTTCTGAAATAGAGTATTGAAAGCTCTTTATATATCATCTAGAATTTTCTTCATTAGTACAAGCCACTCCCTAAATATTCACGACAGTTACATCTTTCACTCTCTTTTTAAGACTGATATTCAGGAAAACACTTGAAATAAGTACACGCTAAATTTCTTTTATATGTAATAGGACTTAAGAATACAATTCTTTTGCGTATTCTAATTCTAAACATAACAAATGGTTTGGTGGAATCAGGGATGATATGGAGACAACCCTACACGATATACATAGCTAAATAATAGGTTCCATCTTACAACGTTTTATATATAAAGATCTTTTCAGGCCTGGCTAAGGCTGTAAATTACCACAGTGTCTGCCTATGCATTACCATTACCTATTTTTAAGACCTATTTTGCACTTTTCTCCACCACTTGCGGTTTTTATCAGGAATTCTCTTTACATTTGTCCTGTCACTCCTCCTTAATCTCTTTGGTCTAATCTGTCTGAGCTGCTTATGTCTTTATGTCTCTCCCAGGAGATAGGGAGGGGAGTCGTTAAGGGGCTTCCTCCCCTTCAGACTTCAAGCCCTTTAATATCGTTGCTATCTTTTCCCTCTCTCCAGTCACCCTCAGTATGTTATTTGTGAGTCATTCACATTTCTAGTCAACTGGAACAATTCTGCTGTCATTTGCTTCCAGGGGTGGTTGCAGACAGGTTTGCTATCTCATTTTCTCTTTTCCAAATCTACTGCACTGTAGTTGATGTCTCATCAGCTGCTCTTCTCCTGACTTCCAAAACCAAGTGCAGAAAAAGGCTTCTCTCTGTGCGTGTTACCATCACCTCCATACCCCGGGCAGGTCTGACCCCACTCACCATCACCAATAATTACAGCAGAGGGTAAGCACACACCAGCACATCCCTGCTTGCCATCCACACAGCCCGGGACACACAGCAGTTCCGCGGCTGAGAGCGGCACAAACGCAGGAAGAGTTTTTCCTACTAAAAAACATGGCATCTCCTTCTGCCTCTTAAAAAGACAACTGTGCCTGTGGGTGTCGCTCACGGTGACAAGATCCTGGGTTGTAATTCCAGCACAGTGATGCTCAGGTAAGTGCCACGGTCATTTCCTTGTCCGACAGACTACTAGGAGGCTGTTTGTTCTTGTGCCTATTGCTTTACACTTGAAAGTCAGAAATCCAGATTTTGATAGCCACGACTGATTCATATACGACTCTACTTTGATTTGAACAACACTTTGAAATTTCAAAATTTCAATTACATTTTCATCGTTATTTTAGTAATCAATTTCATTTCAACATTTTTACCTTCTTGTCCTCCTTTCAGTCTTAGCTTTTCCCCATCTTTAAATTGTTTAAATACTACTTTCTTATTTTCTTAAATCTACTTATTTCTACTTTTTTTTTTTTTTTTGGCCACCAAAGAGAACAAACTGTTGGCAGCATCATGAACAACTCCCTCAGGGGAAGGAGAACTATGGCTGTTTGTTTGCTGGTAAAGGTCTGTCCCACCTCCAGCTTCCAACTGGAAGTATCAATCTGTTGCCAACCTCTTTGTGCCGTACAACCCACCAGATCTTATTCATACCTCAGCTCACATCAACCACAAGGAAAGTCAGCTATTCTACGTGCAACTGTGCACAGTGCTGAAATAAGCACTTGGTGTTTCCTCCCTGCAGATGTTTAAGAGTGCGAACAACAGTATGCTTTGGAAAAACAGTACCTGGTCTCTCAAACCCCACGGTCTGGCTTCTTTTAAAAACAACTCCTGTACTTCTGCTCTTGAAAATAAAAAAGCAGGACAGAGCTGAAGTGTGCCGACCCATTTACTTCAGTGCTTTTCCAAACGTATTCTGGATTAAATTAGAAAGTGAAGATGTATTGGAGGCATCTCTCTGCTACCTTTCTCCCCCGCGCCACACCTGCAGAGTGCCCGCAGTGCGAAGCAATAGGCCTGGTAGGGCTGGAAGGGCAGGAGGGGCAGAGACGGGGCAGAGCAGCGCAGCAAGGACCTGCTGCGTCTCAACAGATCTTGTCCCAGCCACCGTTCAGCTCTGGGCTGTAACTTCCTTCCCTCACAAAAAGAAATCAGAGGGAATCGCCTCTGGCTAGCTGCGAGCAAAGCATCGGATCAAGTGATCAGAGGCTTCTCGTTTTCTGCCTTTTTTCTTTTCTCCCTTTTTTTTTTTCTTTTTAAGCAGCATGCAGTTAAGACTAGAGGGACTGCACGCGAATATTAGATTTCTAGGTTACACTGGCTGCTCTGCGGGCTACACTCACGCTGCTGCACTGGAGACTCAACGCCAAGAAATTATCCATAAGGTAGAAACAAAGAACAAATCATCAGAAGTGTGCACATGTTAAATTATGGTTAATGAGAATGATAACAAGCTAACATGCTGACTGCACACTGACCCAGCTCTTACACAATCAGAAGAGAAGACTGTGGCAAAGGAAAAAAATATGCCAAAAAAAAAAAAAAGTCCTACAGGACTAACCTTATGAAAAACTCCTTTTCCTCAATTATAACAGCTTCCCAAGGGAGCAGGAACCAGTGCTCACTAAACAAACGCACACACATTATTTCCCAGATCTGGTTATGCTGGTTTGCCCCCTTTGCCTTGAAATACAGCACTGAAACCCACCCCCATTGCCAGTTTCACCAGACAACTATAGCAATCAAAAAAAAAAACCAACCAAACCCAAACAGGGTTCTGTAACAAAAGGCAGAAATTGGCTGCAAATATTTGAATACATTTAAATACAGCCCAAATGGAAAAGTAAGAATATGAGCATAAAATATAGTTTCAGGTCACCGAGTCCAAGAAACACATACTGCTTTGCTTGCAACAACATGTGAACAAGATATTGTGGATGCACTTGTCCTCATGTGACAGTATGCCAGGAGATAAAGCACAGTAATTATAGAATCGAATTGGTTGGAAATAATCTAATCATCCCTAGTTTGTAAGTATAACAGATCTTATCAATTAACAGCACGAGTTCACATCAAAAAGTTAAATTACCTTCAACTATGGAAGATATTTTCCAGTACAAACATTTAGGATACCCAAGACCAGCCAGCAATCTGTGGTGTTTGTAGAAAAGCACTGTTCTGTGTCACTAGGCCACACTTAAGTTCAAATCAGAAGTTACTACTAAATATTTTAACCTAATGGGCTGTATAATGAAGAAATGAAGGCCCCATAAATTATTACTTGCATAAAAAGCAATACTCCATAGCATCATCAGCTCCCATTATTTTTCCCTGTATTAAAAGATCATGAGCTGCAAACGCCCAGACGTAAACATCAGAGATAATGTAGTTTAAAAAAAATAAATCTGATTTCTATCCAAGAGGGCTGGATGTAGAGGACAAACCCTTCCTTCAGTTGTACCAGCCCTGGATGGGTTCATCTAAAACTCTGAGGGGCCAAAGGCAGAAGCTGGTTATTCTACCAAAGTTTGGGGTTTCTTTTTGAAATGGATTCCAAAGTGCCCTTGGCTCATACCATTTGCTTTATCTCCCAAGCAAATGAATCTGCCTTGTTTGAGGTCAAAATAAGAGATGACATCGTTTTATAGGTAAACAGGAAAAGGACAGTGGGTTACCCTGAATTTTACCAAAGGATTAAAAAGGATGCAAGCCTACCTCCCAGAGTTCATAGACTTCTTTTCTGAGGTCCTCTGACAGAAGCTGGCTCAGTTGTTGCATAGCTGCCTGGAGAAAAAAAAAAAAAAAGTCATTTCCATTTATGCATTTTTTGAGTAAGCACATTTTTATCATTCTCTTTTTTGAAGAATTAACTACTCATTACCAAGTTTGTAGAATAATACGCTGTGTAGCATATGTTTCTAAGTGCACATGCACATAAATCTGGCAAAGAAACAGTTGAACTACTCAGTGGAGGATCTTTTCTGGGAGCTGCTTAAGTGACTTGTAGAAAACAAGAAAAAAACAACCTGAAAGTGCATCCAATATCTTCAGGAGTCCAAAAAGAAGCCCAGAGCAAACCAGGCAATTCAGATGCCAGGGAACTGCCGTCAATTACCAGCTCTGCCTTCCAGATTTAACAAGTGGAGGCAACATTTGAACTGAATAGGTTATAGGTGCAGTTCATAAAAGCAGCTTCAAAATACCAACTCCTAGCATAGACAAGAAACTGCCCCCTCTCAAACACGCAACTACCACATTTCCACTAGCAGGGCTGAGAACAGCTGTCAGGCAGGCAACACAAAGTCAGTCTTTAAAAATCTCCAATTTTGAAAAAGAGAGAAATAAAGAATCCATTTAATATTCCACAGCAATAAAATGCAGCGCTCCCAGACTGAGATACCATTTGTTCAACAACAACAACCACCTCGGTACAAGGTTTAAGGCAGGATCAAACTGGTGGGATAACCAGCCAGCAGAAGCTGTTCTGCACGCTCTCCCAACCGGTCAGTCTCACTTCTGTGCTATTTCTACCATTTTCCAAGTAACACTAAGGAACAACCAACATCACAGGCAAGACAAAGGGTTTGTGCCATGATTGTTTCTCCACTTCAAATACAGGGTGTAGTTTCACAGTGTGACTGAACTGAATCAGCTGCTCCCCACCACTGAACCATCGAGGTCTCATTCCTTCCCACTTCCTTCCAAGCTCTGGAGCTCACCAGATTTCAAGGTTAGCAAAATGACTTACCTGGCAACAAACACTTCAAAACAACTCAAACAAGCCTCCCCCCCCCAAAAAAAAAAACCAAACCTTTTTTTTTTTTTTTTTTTTTTAAATCAAGTTGATTCTGTGCCTTAGCCTGGGCAAGATTAGCAGATTGAATTTAAGGCACAAGCATCAAACTTGTGACATGAGCAAACAAGCAAAATCAGCTCAACATCAGCTGCAGAGAAAAGGGAAAAAAAGGAGAACACTGCAGCAGAAGCAGCGTATTGACAGTTCAGCTCAAGCCTCCTCATGAAACCGTTACCCTTGGTGTATTTTTACAACAAAGTATTTCAGAGTCAGCCTAAATGTTTAATGCTTGACTCTCCTTCCCACAAAGTCAATAGCAAAGTCCTCACTGAAGGAAATGGGAGCAGAAGGAGCTCCAAATACTTAAGAAAATTTCTTTAAGCATACCTAGGCATCAAAATATCTTTTTCACTACCTAAATACAGATGAGAACTCCCCTCTAGGCAACGTTGAAGCCTGATCCTTGCTGACAAAAAAACACCTCGGGAAGCTTCCAGAAAAGAGGGGGGTTTTGTTTGTTTCGTGTAATAACATAATAGAAAGTACATTGAAAAAAAAAGAAACATCAAAATTGCAGCCAGTAAAGATTCAAGATCGCTGAACACCCCTTTGATCTTTAATTTCCAGTTTCTTGGCAGAGGGTTTACTCCTAGATTTATTCATAGCCCCCACCCAACCCCAAGTTTTAAACAGATAAGCATAAAGGGGGGAGGTTGGGTTTTGTTGGGTTTTTGTTGTTGTTTTTTTTTTTTTACACTCTGAAGAGCTAATTGTAGCCTCTAAAGAGTTTTTGAGGCATCATGTTGCCCTCTAGCTGTGACTGGAGGAGTGGTTTGCATTTTCTTCAAGTAGCAGCAAACGAGAAACGACAAACCAACTGTCTGGATACATACAAGGCCAAAATTAAAATAATTCTAGGCACGCTGCACTCAAAGATTCATGTTCTGTGCACCCGTGTCTGCAGTCCTGTGAAAATGTTTTAAATAAAGTGTCTGTCACAACCACATGATCTGCTACTGCACAAATGATCTGCCACAACCTGCCACCCACCCTTCTCAGTGCACCTACTGCCTGCTCCCCACCTCTCAGAAACACAGGTCAACATCACTAATTCAGGGTACCCAAAATCCAGCCAGTTCAGGAATAAGTGGCTAGCATGAAAATTACTTCAAAGGTTCTCCTTCCACAAATTTGTACTCGGTGATGTTACGTGTACAAAAATCACAAGTTGAAAACTTTTGTTGTTCATGGCATGTTGGTCCAACGCCAATGACAGTACTATGTTGCTTACAGGGTCTCTTCAGTGCCACCTGAACATTAAAAACATGCAGAATACACTTCACAGATGTGGCTTCGCGCCTTATGTCCATACCTCTTCTCTCCTGTGTTTCTCCTCTTTTGAGATATTATCTGCAGGAGCAATATCTCCAACAATGCATTCAGCCATATCGTGAACCAAAGCTAATCGTATGCATCTGACAAGAAGCAAAGACAGAATAATTAGTTTTTCAGCATTCAAAGCTATATTTTGTTATTCAGAAAGCTAAGAGACTGTGAAATTTATCCCCTTCATATATTTTACAAGGTTGGTAGGGGTTTTTTAATTTTACATAACATTTTTCACTTCTTTGCTAAAGGAAGTAGTTTCCACATAGACTCGATTTTAATTCCTGATTTCTAGCTACTGCTGCTTGTAAATGTAGATTCAAGTATAAATACAGTTTTTACATGACCACAGCATTCAAAAATAACATACTTAGCTTTTGCATGCTTGGCTTTCACATGAGCACAGCATTCAAAAATAACATACTTAGCTTTTGCATGCTTGGCTTTCGGAGATGTTGTGATAATTAACTACATTACATGCTTCCCATTAACACTGTAACAGGTAGAAGGCAATCTGATTGGAGCCATCCCAAATTCAGGACATAATCTGACACTCACAGCTCTGTAGCTGTGCCAGTCTGCGGCAGAATACTCAAAAAAGCCTTCACTATCTTGATCAGCTCCTGAAGAGACAAAGCAAGCATGATCCCATACTAGACTCGACAACTCATTCAACACTAATGATGCTTTCACTTCTACGCTGTATGATTTCTGAGGCTCCTTACTGCTGCTGAGTGCTAACTCAGTCTGTCAAACCCACACAGCGCATGGCTTTGCCTTTGCTGCCTGTTGCTTCAAACTGCGTGAAGTGAGTGTCTTCAGCTTGCTTACTCATGACTTGAGAGAAGGCCAGCTCAGAGCTGCTGCGATAATGACTTGCCTCAGCACCTAAAATTTAGCAACGTAAGTCTTCAGCCCCTCTCAGCTCTCCCTGTCCAAATGACAGAGGGAAAAGAAGATGGGAAAGGATTTTGAACTCCTTCAGTGCGTTTTACAAGCCCTTCCTCAGGACAGCAGCTATTTTAAGCATTTTGGTTGCAGCTTTCACACAACATTAACAGATGGTCAAGATAACCAGAGGCAGTCTCACCTGTCCTTGTTAAGGCTTTTGTCTTCAGTCACCAAAGCCATCATTGCCATCCTGTACATATGATCGGATACACTCTCTGGCTTTGCCACGTTCCTGTACACCCATCCCGTCCGTGGTATTCTCTGAGAGGAGAGGAGAGCACCACAGCAATGAAAACGTTAAAACTTTAGGTCTTGAAAGACCCCACTTCAGAGGCGCCGGTAGATATTTTGTCCCACCGTGACCTTCACGCTCCGGTGAGCTTTGATGCTCTGGGAAACACCTGCCCCAACGACCGGGCTCCCCGAGGCTGCGAGGGGGTGCCTTTGCACCGCTAGTCACGGGCAAGGAGAACTCACCACCACCACCACCAGGCGCCCTCCTCGGCCTCAGGGTGCTCACACCGAAGGCCCGGGCCACCCCTGCCCTCCCCCGGCCGGCGCCCACACCCTCCCGCAGCCGCCCCAGCCCCGGGGCCGGCCCTCCCCGCTCCCCGGCGGGCCG
>JAHREE010000280.1:5973106-6055752 GCA_033628505.1 Tringa tobata
CTTCATTTCTGAAGGATTTGGCACCTGTTCTCAGAGATGTGAACTTAACAACAGAATACATCACGATACAGTGGTTTAAAATTCTCCCTTCCACCTTAGAAGGGCCCAAAGCAACCCCACCTCTAAGTGACAGGTGTCTCAAATGGGAAAGAATTGACCTAAAAATGTTGAATGAATAGGAAGAGTCACTAGAAAGATGTCCAGATACATGTGAATTTGGATTTGTTACTAAACAAAAGACTGAAAGGAACATGTGGTATTTGGGAATATTGGGTGGATTACTGAACTCTGGATTGACAAATGCGTTACTGAATTAGCTAGATACTCGGATACAGCCTTACATGTCTTTACAAGTAAAATTTATCCTACCCTCTGCCTGCCACTCCCTCTTCCTCTCCCCTGGAAGGTTTCTTCTTTGTGGTACCCTAAAGTCCTTTATCACTTAAAAAAAAAATAAATTTGACTTGTCAAGGTTTTTAAATCCATAAAGCTTTAAATATGAAAAATTGTTTTAAAGACGTGCACATTAGCAGTTTACTATGCTTCATGAATCTCAAAAATCTGTATGTGTCTGTCCTCAGAAGAGATTAGTCTTGGCAAAAATAATGACCAAGCAAAATCAAAGCTTCAAATATTACATTTCGCAGATCTATAATGATTCTTTTTTGTATCTACTTATGAAATTAGTGTCTTTTTGTAAAAAATAATATCAAAATAGTGTATAGTTAAAAGCTACACAGATCTACACAAATAAACAACACACAACAAACAACACACTGTCCAGAAAAATTCTGCTACAGTTTTATGGGTTTCCTTCTGGAAGAAATACTGAACACAACACCAACTGACCACAACGCCACCACTTAACACCAATATCCTGCCAGCAACAGCAGGTTCCAGGAAGTGTGTGTTTAAATGTACACACAAAATAAGAATAAAAGTTATTTGGTTTGGCATTTTAATAACATCATTAATAAATGTATACAATGGCAAACATTAAAAAAAAAATCAATATGTAAAGAAAATTACAGTTTTAAATAAGAGTTTTAAAGTTTTGTTTCACACCTAGGTACATTCCTTTAAGGCAGTTTCATTAATATCAAAGCATTATTTACATAAATATTATCACCTAACTCTAAAAATCATACATGAGCTCCTTTGTTGAGGCTGCATCATGTCTTGGAAAAAGTTTAGAAACAATAGGTGTTGGGAATGTTACTAAAATCTCAGCAGACTATCAGAAAAGTAAATAAAAGTTATACATTGTATAGTACTACAACTTCTTGTCATCTTGAACTAGCAGTGACAGATTTGGCAACTCTTGCAGTAAAAAGCTGTGTGTACACTCTCATAGGCTCTCCAACAGCTGCTGTGTTCTTTCCCTAGGAGTTCGTGTTTCAGAAAATGTGAAGCGGCACCCATATTAAATTTATGCTTTTATTTTAAGGGCACACACTGGAAATATTAAAGGAAAAAGAAAATAATCTAAAAATCATCAGAGCACAGAGACCTTCCTGACTGCTCTTCAGCTCTGAAACTTCTTTGCAAAAGAAACGGCTGCGAGAAGTAAATTCCAATCTCTGAAATGTAAATATATCCCTGGTGCTGCTTTTTGGCTAATTTAGCAAATGGAACCCAAAATCCCACTCGGGCCTCAGTACTGATAGAGACAAAGTGGGTCAAACCCTGTTACAGCGGCCCAGATGGGCACTAGCCAGGACTCTGGCACACAAACCTGACCCACCCTGGGCTCTGCCCGAGCAGGGTGAATTCTGTCAAACTCCTGCCAGTTCTCTCATACACAGAAACTTTGCTTCGGTTTTCGGATAAGGGGGTTCATTTCTAATGCACGTTATCAGTTAGATAGTAGCTGTAAAGCTTGTGACTACACCCTGGCTGCACAGATGCTTTAAGGCGGCGTAATAATATGCAAAAAGCAAGTGCAGAAGTTGTGACGGGTAATCGTGGACAACTTACTGAACACAGAAAAGAGCTGAGCTAATAAATAAAAAGTCAGGAGATGCGGGGAGGGCAGGCTGCGTGCCCAGGGAAGTGCCTGCCATGCCATCACGGCTATACGCCACTCTGGCCTGATTCCCAGGGTGATGGAGAATCTACCTCAACACACACAACTGCTCCCATTCTGTGAATACAGACAGCATTTGGCACTACAGTTTACATCTGTTAATTCAAGACACACATGTTCTTCTAAAAATAGTAACGCTACTAAATGGTTAGGGTTTCATAGCTTAAAACGCATTGGTCCTCTGTTGCCAAGAGAGCTAGGAGAATCCAGTCACAATCAGACCCTGAAACGAGCTTGAAAATATAATCTTCCTAATGTTTATGGTATTTCAATTCTCTTTCCTAACAGCTGTGCCTTTAGTAAGGGCTACTGGCATTCCAGATTTTGCATCTGCCTACAAAATCCTGTAAAGGCAACTCTTCCTTCAGTCCCTATGGCTCTGCCTGGATTGCAGAACAGGGATGGCACAGAAACCAGGCTCGACCCCAGGTTCTTATTGCTTGGAGCGGGTCCCAGAGCACACCGGGGCTCTGTCGGCCTCGCTTGGTACTGGGGGAGAAACTCGGCTGTGCCCTGAGCTCCGAGTCCCTACAGGCCACCCAAATTACCTGGGTAGAGGCCCATGTTATGTTGATAACTGCAAAAATCACCACGCTTCCACCGAAATCAGTGAAAATTTTGCCAGAGATGAAGGGACCAGAAATAGATGCTAGCGTGAGTTGGTTATCACAATAAACCAATGGATTTAATCAAATACCAGAAATGACTTCAGAGGAAGAATAGGAATTCTAGATGGTGGAGAGCTGCAAAATTGGCCGTATTTTCACTTAAGAAAAATACCCAAAACCCATTTAAATTCTCTATGAAAACAATCCTAGGCTGAACCAAGTGTTTATACTGTAAACCCAAAACATTCTACTTAGATCTAGATCTTTTAGCACACTTTGTCATAAAAAGTATTTCAGAAGGAAGTCACAAGAAAATTTCCCTTTCTAAAGCTTACTGAACTTTCCTCTTTTTTTCCCCTTTTTGACAAAATTTCAGGAAAACCAAAAAATGACTTGCCAGTGTGCTTTTGAATCTGTTGAACTGCATTCTCTCTCCAGTGAAAAAATGACTGTTCCAACTGTCCCCGCCAGCTTGAGACCTCACCCTGACAGAAGCTGTGAGCTCATGGAAAGCAGCTGCTCCTGCGCTGAGGAGGCTGCAGCCTGCGAGCCTGGCTCTGCAGACACCTCACACCTGCCTTTACTGATGTGAATGGAGAGAGCTGTAGGGGAGAGTGGGAGACGGGACACTAGGAAGGTTACGCAGGTAACTTAAACCTTTAGAACAGGAATACAAATGTGCTGACTGATTTGTAAAACAATAGGATTATGATAACTCTTTTTGGATCTGCTTATAAATTCACGTACACTTCCTTTGAGCTCTCAGCAAATGCTTTCCAGACAACAAATGTATGCAACCACTGAATGTACCAATAACATTTGTTGACTTTAATATAAATCAGTAATGAACAAAACATATCTTACTAATAAAAGATAACCTTTAAGGGAAACTGATTGTAAAATGCATATGATATTATTTACATTTCTTTTTGCCGTCAAGAAACCTCCTAAGCCACAATCCACTCATGTCAAAAGACAAACTTAAACAAAAAAAACCCAAACGACCAAACAGTCAATACAGAAACATCGTAAGACAGTCTTATCCTGGAAATGCCATTTGTTGGAAACAGTCTTATATTAAAATAAAAGTTATAGAAAAATCATACCTGACAATTTCCTGTCAGACACATCTGAACACATATATGCAGAATAACTTGGGAATGTGAAAAACACAAATGACAATTTCTATATAATACGATTATCCCATGACTCCCACTTTTGTTAGTTATCGAACTTTTTCATATATGTAAACAAATTTTTCTCCTGCAGTATGCAACAAAAATCAGCATAAACTTTTTAAAGAGCAATTTCATGCAGATTATGCTAACCAAATAAGGCAGTGAAGTGCCAGTAAGCTGTGAGGTTTTTGTATCTGTATATACAGTCAATTTCAACAAAATACTACAGCATTTATTTTAGATTTACAGAAGTAAATATAAACTGCTAGTTATGGGGGGTTTTGGCTAATTATTAGCAGAAGCTTAAGCAAATCAGTGGCTAATTTCATAAACAGAAGATGAAAGAAGTATTTTTTTTCCTGGAGTAATTCTTGAGACCTTAAAATTCTTGGTCCTTAGGGAGATGAGACCTGTCCTTTATTCAGTAGATCTTAACAGTGCAATGTGCAATAATTCCTAAGACCATCTACAAGTTTTCGGCAGTAGACTCCAGTAGAGCTCCTTGATTCAAGGAAGGAAGGAAGGTAGGTAGGTTTTTATTTGTTGCCTGCTCTAGTCACGAAGAATGTAAAAAATTCCCTTAAATTTTATTAATGACTCCTACAGTCGCTGTCTTGTTACTTCAGATATAAAGGCTTCACACTGAGATACTGAAGGACACTTTTCTCTCTGTGTTCAGTTGAAAGGTAGAAAGAGAAAAGAACATAAGAAAAGCTTAAAGTGCAGAAGTATAAAATACAGAGTTAAGTCACTAACAGAACTAACAGCACTAACAGCATGCATCAAAGATGTTTTAATGAAGTCAAAAGAAGGACAGAATGCTAAAGACAAGCTTTATAAAAAGACAGTTTCCTTATAGTATAGAATACTTTATATGTTTTGTTAAACTATTCTTTTAGATTCATCTGTCCCTTTCTGAGAACTGACTTCAATGTTACTTCTTAACGTGATTTCTTTGAACTTTCTTCTTCAAGGGTTGAAAACAAATGTAATTTTTTACAGGCAAAAGGCTAAATGGGACGACGTTCCCTGCCTACACAGGCAAAATAACTGCTGTAAAACAACCTGTTCTGCCTTAACTAATAAGCAAGATAGAAGTCAGTTAAGCAAGCAGTATTCACATCTGGTTAATGCAATGTGCACTTGTTCTTATATGTAATGCTGTTAGTTTGTTGTAAATGAAATTAATCTCATTTACATTTTGGGCAGGAAACTCACCACTTGGCCCACATCTCATGTAGTGGGAAATAGAATTAGGAGCTTTGTTGCTCCCTAGACCTGCTTTTTGAATTTCTGCTTTCTGGGATAGCTTCCACATCTGCAGAGAAAAGCATTTAATGTTATTCATTGTGTTTATCAGGACATGAAAAAAAACCCTCATGCATTAAAATATATTCTACTTATTAGTAGAGCAAAAGGATATATAAACACTTTTTTTTAGAGGAAAGGACAGAGGAGAGGGATAGAAGAAACTCACTGGAAATGTCTACTCAACTACACTCATTAAAATTCATCTTAGCATTTAAAATAACCAGGTATTATTTCAAAGCCACAATAAGATATACTTAACTTTTAGATACATTAACCCTAAATCTCTGTCTGTATGAAAAGGAAAACACATGCTAAGATATAACCAAGACTGACTGAACCTAGCAGAGAAAGGAACTCATCTTTGCATTTTTTTCACTTGCAACACATTGGCAGAAATGTTCACATTCAATCTGCAAAACAGAAAATTATCTTTGCATGCAACAGCCTGAACGTGCAAAATGCAGCATCTTAATGTACTACCCACTTAAAGCAAAGCATTGAGCAAACCTTTAACTGCAAGCAAACTATTGAGCCTGAACAACAACATCTTTTTTGGTCAGCAGTCACATATTTAGTGTTTATAATTACCATGCAAAGTCCTAACACAGTTTTTAAAGGCAGCAAGAACCAAGGACCGAGCAAGTGCACTGTGTGTTTCCCAGCCAGCCATCGGAACGGCGGAGGAGCAGAAACACTGATTGGGTCTGAAAGCAATTTCACAGGTCCTTCCACTAGTTGAGCATAGCCCAAAAGAGACATCTACAATGTGTGTACTGTTAAAGCACAAAGACCAAAAAGGTGGAGGAAAAAATAATCCTTCTGTACATGAAAACATTTGTTTTCCTTCATATATAATGAACAAATGTTGACAATTTCTTTTTCAGAGACATTAGTCTCTAGAAGCATGCTCTCACTGCTGCAGTTGAACTCATCGGAGCAAAAATAGGAGCACAAAAAGTTACTATCCTCAGAAGTGGCATATAATTCATTACAAATTTATAAAACAATACAGAATAATAGCTTGAGCCAGACAAGGTTAGTCTAAAGTCCCATAAAGGACCTGAGACACCAGAACTCAAAGACACTAACACTCAATTATTCTGAAGCCCTTCGGTCTTAAGAGAGAAGCTGTTTTAATCATAAAATCATAGAACAGTTACAGTTGGAAGGGACCTCAAAGAGTTCCAACCTCCCTGCCATGGGCAGGGACACCTCCCACTAGACCAGGTTGTCCCCCCAATAGAGTAAGGTAAAACACAGGCTAAAAAGGCATTAAATATCAGGCACAAGTATTCACTATCAGATTTGGTTTGGATGTGAAAGCTTAGTGCTGTGAAGAGAAATGAAACAATGCAAACTGAAGTGCCCCATGGGCAGTGGCTAGAGAAAAAAAAAAAAAAAAGTATTTTGTTGCCTTGATAGCAAGCTTTAACTTCATTGCACAGGTGTAACCTTTCAAATTTCTCTTTAGATCCTAGCCCTGCTCGTGAATACAACTGGGGTTCAGTGGTCATGCTGGAGATTTCATAATAAACATATCTGCAGACAACACTGCTATTTGATGTAGCTGTGACAGCCTAAGGATGTCAGCAAGACAAGTATGGCAAACGAGATAATGGCATGTCTTATCCGATTTGTCCAACAACAGCAGTTGATCTAAACAGAAGACACTACCTTTAGCTACAAACCTTGTTCTGACCATAACAAGCAGTCTCGCTGCAAGACACAGGCTGGCAATCAGTTAAGATTGTGGAAGCACAGTATGAGTTTATAACAAGTACTCTCAGAGCTACGATTTTTTTCTCTCTTTATATAAGTTGCAAAACGTATTATGCATACATCACTTCAGATAACAGCACTGTTCATCTCAAAACTAATTCCAGCACATCTACAGATTAACGGAAATGAAGTCAAATGACATGACTCAAGATCAGAACACCGGTCTCGCTGTGTGAGAGCAAATGCACGCGAGATTAGGAATCTATTTCAGATTTGGGTTCGTTTAGTTTTTTAAGTGGTCTTTTCTTTTTGTTTTCTTTTTTTTAATTCTAGAGGGAATACAGCAATAATTACCAGCATGCTGTGACAACATCGCAGTGAGAAATTTATCAGCCCAATAAGAACAGATGCCTGCAGACATGGTAAAGGATGGCAGCTTGACATTTGAAACAGTAATTTTACCCTCCACAGAATGTCTTTGAAACATCCAATCCCCTCCCCTTGCTCCTTTTCCCCACCTTGAAATGTAGCTGGAGCTCTGGAATTAACAATTCTCCTGAATGAAATGGAGACCGTATAGAATAATATATAGGATGTCTGCTGCTGCTTTTCTGTTAAGAGCTGTTTATTTGCAGCACTGAACACTCAAGTTCAACCCATGTACCAGTACCATGACTACCACAAAACTGCTGGCAAAATAAATTCGGTGGTAAAAATCAGAATATGACATTCATTATTTTCAATATTTATTTTCATTTTTAAATATTTTTCCTCTAGATATATTTTCATTCAGGTTTTTTATAGCTTATGGAATTTTGGCCTACAATAACTATCAGTAACTATTTCCTCTTGCAAAAAAGTGCTAATGTCTAAAGTCTCATCTAGTAATCATAGTTTAAGTACAATACAATTTTAAAATCTGTTTACCACTGAGAAGTTTGAAGCAATTGCAAAGACAGAGGCATATTAAGTAATTAGTTTTCAACATTTCTCTTTAGCTAGTCACATGGGTTTTAATGAGTTATTTGCTTAAGCATTCCTATACTCCCATAACTTTGCAAGCAATTTTTTGGTTGGTTTTTTCTTTTATTTAACTGTGTTAATTTAACAGTTTTTCTGTTATTTTGTTACATATCTTGTTTTCTATTATATTAGTGTTACTTCTAATAAGAAAAAATGAATTTCCACCATCATCAATACAGCTTTTTATTACCATACATCACAAGGAGTCTCATATAACTCTGTTATTTGACTCCTAATAAAACCGTACACTTGACCACGTTTGTACACCAGAGGTGGAAAGACAAAGTACAGAGAAGGGAAAAGGTGGAAAAGGTCATTTTTTCATTACAAGTGCTGTGTATCATGTGACTATTTATTACCTCTTCATAAGAATGATCATTTATGTTGAGGATTATGAAAGGTCTCTGTATTTATCAATGTTCAAATATTTTAATAAGTACGAATAGTAATTCATATTTAGTGTGCAAGCTAGAGGCACTGAATTCTTGGGCTATAACTTGTTCCTTGTGCAAAGTGCATTTATGCCAGGACATGACATAAAGGAAAACAGTGAGACACTGAAATATCTCTGAATGCTTCTTTTCATTAGCATCTCATTTTGAAAGAAAGGGGGGGAAAAAAAGTATTTTTACTCTAAGTACATAATCAATATGTTCCTGATAAATCTGAAAGCACGAGCACAGCTGAAAAGTACCATCTTTGTACCAGAAAATATGTTGTTCACTGTGCCATTTTTGTCAATGCAGCATGCGATTGGTTTAACATGCATTCAGTAACGTACAGGAAAAAACCAAAATATTTGTAATGCATGACAAATAAAAATATAGCTTGTATTATAAAGATGCTTAAAGGCATGCAAAATATATACAGTGCAATTAATGTTTCATGCAAACTTTGGTGAGATTACACTTTTACATTCAAACATGCCAGAGTACACAACTGAACCCTATGCTGTTGTTCTTTGAAAACAACAACCCACAGATCCAACATAAAATTATTTTCATTGTAGTATTAGACTATATATATATGTCATACTAGACTATATATATATTTAATAACACAACTTCCTTATCATACACAACCATACTCATACCACACAGTTTTATTATCTTCAGAAACCAGGAGCGGGGATTCAGCCTCACTAGTGTTTACACAGGTGGTAGGAACAAATTCACTAGTTGGAACTGACTCTGGGTCACTATGATCAGATTTCTGATTAGCAGAAACCTGTTCTTGATTTTTCGGTACTGATCTAAATGCTGACAGATTTGCCTGATCAGGTTTTTTTGGTGTCAATCTTTGAGGCAATCCACTTATATTACTAACTAGTTCGGTGTTAAGGGATAAAAACGGCCGAGACACAGTAAATGATCCTGTGCTCTCATTATTACTAGATACACTGATTTCATCATTAAACACACTTGTACTTAGCAAAGTTCTCTCACGGAAATTTGACCTTTCCATCCTTGAGGTCTTAGGCACATCAGAGTTATATCCTAAATTATGTGGTTTAACTCTATTAGCTGTATGGCTCTGTGGAACACAATCTACTCTGTAAGCCACACAGTGAAAAAAATTAGAGGATAACTGGTGTGCTGAGTACTCACTAGAGGTTGATGGAACACTCCTGTCAGCAGTGGATGGTGCTGGATCAACTGATACAGGTTGCCTACTGTCCTTAGACAAAAAATCATGAATGCTTGTCCTTCGAGTAGTTCCTTCCGCCGTAGAAATCACACTGCTTGCACGAGGTAAGGTAGCATAAGGATTGCAATCTCTTGATTGTCGCTGTGATACAGGTGCTTGTATCTTTTCTTTGACTGATTTGGCCTTCCCTTGAGCGCCTGATGTAAATTTTATTGGAGAGCTAATAAAGTAGGTATCTTCAGTTTTACGAAGGCTGGGCCTTACAAGTTGTTCTGGTTTAATGGATCGTCCATCTGAGAAATCAATTGTATTTTTCACACTTAATGATCGCACAATACCACAACCAGCAGATGGTTGTTTTCTTAGCTTTTCCTTTCCTGTCAGCTCGGCAGACTCAGATAAGCTTTTCATGACTTCATCTAAAAGATTCTCTTCACTTGTAGATTTCATCTGTCAAAAATATGAAACGTCTTATAAATCTATAAATTGTAATTTTGACCTTTTCTTAAGCAATCTTTGTGGATATAAATGAAGAACAATTCTAAAAAGTTGGTTTGGGTTGTTTTTAATTTCTCAGATCTAAAAGCAGTATTAAACACCTACAGTACATACTCACGAGTTTTCTGTACAGCTTAGAAGTCCTTTGAAAACTAGGTGTCAGACAGATCATAACTATCTGGAATTAGCTCCTGTAACACTGATTAATTCAACAAATCGGATGATCAAAGCTTCCAGTTCATCTTCTCACTCGCCCTCTGCCATCACTCACGCAATCACTCCTCTTCCTAAGCAATTTCATATGGACTACTATTTTAACTTACACTGATCATCCAGAGCTAAAAGCTTAAATTCTTTATACACTCAAAGACAAAAAATTCTCAGAAAGTCATACAAAGTGCATAACCTTTAGGCACCCATGGGGCCTAAACTGGGACTGGACAGCTCTAAAATAACTCTTTTTGGAGAAAAGACTTCAGATCTAGAAAAAAAGGTTTAGGTGAATACTATTCACAGACTCAGTGGAGAGAGATTTCAGTCTTTTTCAAAGTGGTAAAAGAGACAACTTAGAAAGAATTAAGCTAAGAGCATTAAGGAAATGCTCTGGCAGAAGACTGGAAAGAGACCTCTTGAATACACTTCCAACTTGAACAATTCAGTGATGCTATGAAAGGAATTCTGTGTTGCATGAACAGCAATATCCTAGACTTGATGACTCTAGTGGTTTCTTTTATTTCTATTGCTGGAAAAGTATTTAAGAGTATGCTTAAAACCCAAAAATCCTCGTTAGAGAGACCACAGGTGAGAAGTCATTTGAAGTATCTAAAAAAAAAAAATCCAGAAATTTAGTCCAGACTCAAGTCACTACCCCAGACTACCCCAAATCAATTTATCTGTGAATGTATATTTTTCAATTTCAGTTGTGTTGTTAAAAATAGATGGAGTCTGATCCTAACTCTTGATAGGGCCTAGTCACAGTAACTGGCTTGCTTTATCCTATAGCGCTTCTAGACTTAGGACAGATCTATTCAGGAATTCGCAATGAAGAAGGTGATTTTGGGCTTCTAACAAACTATCAGATTTAGAGAAATGTTCTCTTTGTCCTTTTCCTCTCAGATTTCAATGAGCTCCAAGGTCAGGGATTTTTTTGGGCAGTAAAGTTAAAAAGACACAACCGAAGCAGACAAGACTCCTCAGGGAACGAAGTAAAGCATCTTCCTTCCTGCTGATGTAAGACAGATCTGACAACAGCCGTTATTGAAGACAAGTGCTGAACTGGAAGAAGAAAAGTACATCTACTCTGAGTTTATGGCCTTCTGTCTGAGCTCTGATAAGTGTACCATGCATCAGTACGCCGGACAATTCTGGGCAGTAGAGATCGACTTTCTTACCTAATTCAGTAACCCAGAAAGGGTCAAGCCGTGAAATTCCAAATGTTTTTATGTGTAATACAGCAAGTACAGTTTATCAGGATACAGTCCACACTACTTCTTAATGCAGGAGTAACCAGTATCTCCACAAAGTTTTAAAGCTATTCTACTCACTGTAAGTCTTCTATTAATTCTGTGCCCATATAAGAGATAATATGTAGTTAAAATAGTTTTTAAACTAACCTCGCTTGAGGTACTCTTGTTGCTTTCTTCTAAAAACTGTTGCAGGGTAACAACTTCACTTCCAGGGGAACCACTTTTGATCTGTTTTCCACGACTATCCAGTGTTTCAGGTGTTCTTTGCTGGAGCACAGGACTAGACCTCGTGTGACCTTTCAAATACTGAATAGGACTGCTGCTGCTGCTAGACCAAGCCTCGTGCTCATGTAGCAGACTAAATTCTCCGCTGCTGTGACTCTGTGGCCTGCTTTGATTGTTAACTGCACCTGCTTTTGGGGTAAACGGTATTAAGTATTTCATAAGAAAAATATATGAAAGCTGTTAAACAGTACAACCTTGTTCAAATCTGGAACATTATCAGATTCCGTTAACAACAATTCTATTTAAAATTGTAAAAAATCCAGTTGTCCTTTTTTACTCAAGCCAAATGTAATATTAATACAATTGCACTCCCCTGACTTACCTCTTACAGCTCTTCAAACGTGACATGATAGCTTTTGAGTAAAAAACTACCTTTCACTTATAATTTGGGCCTGCATCTACGTAATACTATATTCCTAGAGGCTAAAGATATGCCTCCACTCTTTTTCAGCCTCACTGTGAGGCACACATGCTAATATACTATTAATGGGTTTTACATTAAATGAAATACAAAGGGTTGAATGGCAAGAAAATATTTTCTTCAACATAGTTCTTCAACAAGAACTACTTAGGAATGCTGCTTCTCCAACAGTTTCTGCCATTGCTTCTAGTTTATTACAACTGTGACCTTAAGGAAGCACATGGCATTAAATGCAACATAAATCCCACAACACCAATTCTTTTTATTTTTCAATAATTGTGAATTGCTTAAAAAACTGGATGAATAATCAAGTATTTCCTACTTCATGTTACTCCTGAGAAATGAAATTAAGTCTGAAGAAAAGTCAATTGTTTACAGCAGAAATTTCTAATACCGTATAGAAACTGGGACATGGAATACTGAAAACAATCGTTTATAGAAGAGAGTAATCCAACAGAAAGAAAATAAACTAATAAATATCTTAAGCTAGCATTCATCTCTAAATTTCCTAACAAACAGATACTGTTTAATATTCATGGCTTGCATTTATTAAATGAAGTCTTGAGTTGCCAGCGTTCTAGTTGAGTATGTACAATGGTCTCCAGATAGAATGGCCATTATAAACAAAAATAGATCAATGCTTCTAACATGAAATTTAGAGAATATTGCTAAATCCTGGAACGGTATTAATCTTTTTAAAACCAAATATAAAAGTTTACAGGATGTTATTACATAGGCCATTTTGTCTGGTTTGTGTTGTACATGACACAGCTTTACCAGCAGCAGTGCACACGTGGTACAATGGTAGGAGAAAACAATGGAGCAACTTTTCTGCTTAAAAATAAGTGATTTTAAAGTAATTTGGAGGGATTTTTTCTTTTCTTAACATCGTTACTTCGTTTAGGTTTGGTTAAAAATAGTTTGTAACTTACATAATAATATCATTCTTTTAATATTTATTGCAAACATAACTTCTATTTAATACTTGTATCCTTTCCTAATTTGGGGAACGAAGGCTGTAAAATGCTTAAAGAAAAACGTGCTGTGGTGCGCTGTGGGAATTTTTTGGTTTGGGTTTTTTTAACCTACATAGATGATCTTGCAGAGAAAATAAGGGAAATGAAGCATGTATGTAAATTCACCTACAGCATACCTTTGACTTCATGGAGTGAAGCATTGTTATTGCTATTGCTAGTGGACGTTCTGCCACTATCAAGGCTGGCTGGTCTGGAAGCTAAATGGAAAATTAGGAGACACCATGATGAACAAAATTTTAGCAGATGACACGGTACCTTTACATTCTGATCACAGAATGCTCAGAGGCAGGAATCATGCACTATTTCACAGGCTGAGCATGCCCATTGTCAACAAAGTGGTTTCTTACAGATCAGAAAGCGAAGGGATTTCCAGGCAGTCCAAGAGGACACTTTAGAAAAGGGCACTACAGGAATAGTGAGGTACAAGGGAGAGGAAAAGAGAAATAGAGCGCACATTTAGAATTGAAACCGATTGGTTAGTGGGAAACCAGGATTTTACAGATGAAAGAATGGACATGCAGAAAGCTGCTCATGATTAGGTCACTTACAACAGATTTGACAAGGAACCTTGCACATTGTTGAAATGCCACGAACAGGAGGAGCAAGAGCATCTGCACAGATAATGTCCTGTACTCCTATCCAATACAAGGGAAATGCACTGTTACTATCTTCAAAAATGTTTGTTGCTTATACTAATTTAAGTATTTATGGAGAAGTTAAAACTTCATTTCTAAATAATCTATGATAGGTTTCACTTTATAGTTTTGCTTGAAGAAATGTGTAATGATTTTATAAAATACAGTACATGACAAATTTAGGTTTCACTGAACAATAAACATTGAAAAATCAGGCCAGATTTGCATTATTTATTTTTCAGGATTGAAATTGTAACTTATTCTATTTTACTATTAACTTCAAATAATTTTTTTTAAGGAAAAATGTTTTGATCCTGTTCAGATGCACTTCACAGATACTTTCTACTAGAGATATAGAACATCTATCTGATGTAGTAGTCAAGAAAGAAAAGAATAATCTGAAGAAGTGATACTATACATTCAAGAGATATGCAAATCACAGAAAGCATGCTCACTTGTAACGATGCCATTCACTTTTTTTGCAAACTTTGTTAACATTCACATAATTTATCCTTAATTCATCTAATTAAAGTTCACCTCTTACCATGAACTCTTGATCCTGTACTAGAATCATCACTAATACCTTGTGGACTTACATCTTCAAAGGATGTAGTATCTACACACAGAGACATAAAACACGATGTAAAATAAAACAGAATGAAAAGATTAGTTAAATATATTTATCATCTGTAAAATATACTAAAATATTTTTCAAACCAATCCATTTTTACTTAGGTAACATTCTGTAGGAAAAATCCTAAAACATTTTATAACTGCATTTAATAAACCTATTCAGTACCTTGGCACTGCAGCTCAATTATTAAGGTTTCTTTTTGCCGAAAAACTTAATATTTTAAGTAAAACCAATATCTACATGAAATTGCTGTTAGACATAGTCAAATCACAGTGCAAAAAGCTTCTACCTATACCTTTATTATTTAGTAACTGCTTGGATCTGAAGCCTGTAGAAGAGTTGACAGTTGCAAAGTTGATAGCTGTAGTAGAGAAGGCCATAGCTCCCAATTCTTTCCTCCTTTTACCCGTAGATATATCATCAGGAGCCTCCAGATGCTCAGAACTACCTGTCCATTGTCCTCCTGCTAGGACCATGGACTGCACCAGGTCATTCATGGCTGGGATGCAAATGAAAGCAAATGATCAGCATGGTCAATGTATTTGCTTCTGATCTTGTTTTGTATTGCAAAACATTTGACAGTTTTCTAAGCATTAAAGCGCATTGAATACTGGAAGATATAAGCACAAGGTCATCCGTGTTATGACATGCAATCAGCTCAATGAATGAGAAGTGTTATAAGTCAGAGACTTCTTTCAGCTCAGTATGGTTCTAAAAACTGATTTTATTAGGTATAATCACCATGCTTGCGCTGCAATGATATGTAATATATGTTAGAAGCTTTGATCTGCAGTTTGCAATGATAAAATGGAATGAATAAGGATAAAATGAGCAAAGGTGATAATACAATATGATGTGAACAATGATACGGGATCCTTGTACAGTGCAGGTTACTGCAGGGATACTGTATTTTACATAGTAACAAATAAAAGGATCTGAAAAAGATGACATCTGATGATATTCACCTTTACTCCACAAAACTAGAGGAAATTATCCACCCCTTTTTAAAAAATAAAATAAAATAAATCAATACACATTTTAGCAACAACTGATGAATACTTGAAGAGTGACAGACCACCATACAGCCTTGCACTATTTTTTCTACACTTTCTTTGAACAAAAAAATCACAGTGATTTCTTAACAAAAAGCTTATAAAATGTGTAATTTAGAACTATTTATGTCAACACAGTGCACTGTCAATTTATATACACATAGAGACATGTGTATATAGACAACTGTATACAAATATATGCAATCACAATGCACTGAATATATATATGTATGTGCGTGGGCATGTATGCAGGTACGTGTGTGTTTGTGTGTGTGCACATGTGCACATATATAAAGTATTCAGTGCCAAGGTTTAAAAAAAAAAAAAAGGGAAAAAAGAAAAGCTCCAGCTCCTTGTATTGTAGCAGGACTTGCACATTGCAAAATAGGAGGAAAAATACAGCGCAGTCCAGGGAGAGGTTAGTGAAAAATTAGTAATGGAAGCCAGTGTAGCCATTTAAAATAAGCTGAACTGTCATAAAGTCTTACACATGGAGCGACGGTAGAAGGCCTTCATTTTGTCTTTTTCCTTCGGTCTGTTCCTCAAAAAGGGCAGTCTTTTCAGTGCAACCACTTTTATGTCATAGCATGAGGAAAAACGGAAACAGGGAAATGAAAGAAAAAAGGGAGAAGAACAGATGGAAGTTAAATGTTGAAACTAAGGACAGAAATGAATGTCTGAGTTTAAGCTATGTATGCTATGCTAAAAACTATCATTCTCATGCTTCTGTGTGACAATGAAATATGAAAACTACACTGAAATATGAAAAATACACTATGAAAACTTTAATATACTCAGAAAGGCACCAAAAATAATGGTGCAGAGTGTAATACAGTTTGAAAGTTCTAACTGCCAAGTTCTTGCAAAAATAAAGGTAACTTCTTTGCAGATTACAGAAATTGATGAGTATATAGTTTTTACTGTGAAAAAATAACATTACTTGAACATAAAGAAAAATGTGAAGCAAAAAAGCTTAAAAACGAAAGCAACTTTCAGAACAACTTCTACTTTAGAATATGTTCACATCACTATGTTTTGAGATTAGTGACTTTTGTAATGTTTTGCCCTGCATCTCTAGTAGGACACAATCTATTACCAGTCTTCATTTGTTACATTTTGTGCTCAGTAATATTGGTCATCTACTGTATTATAGAAAAATTACATGGACCTTATGTTCAATTTACTGTTTGTGTGTGCAGTGACTTTAACATTTTACTAAAATAATCCACTTCAAATCTGTAGTAAGAAAAAGAAAATCAAGATTTATTGGTTGGAATGGTATACACCATATTTTTTAGCTGAAAAATAACAAAAATTTTAAAAAAACCAAAAAGCAAAAAAACCATAAGAAAATCCAAATGTGAGTGTTGCTGTAACATTTTGGGAGGCCTAAGAGAAAAACTGAGATACATAATATCAGCAAAAAGAGTTAAAATTACAACTAGTATTAAAAGATGTAGGAGGGGGAAGTCACAAGTTAATCTTGCCCTTAGATTCAGCGGTTCTGCATTAGTAACCGATTACTGGCAGACACCTGCATTTTGAAGCATCAGATAAATGTGCCAGCTGACTGCCAAGCATACACGAGCCACATGCAAACAACTGGCATGTAAAGATCCAGAAAGAATTACATAATGAAATTACTGAAAAGTACTTATTTAGGCAGATATGAAAGCATTATAGTCCAGCTGATCAGCCCAAGATCTGTTTATTTTATCTCTCTGAAGTCGCTTTTGGGACACGTGCTTTGTCATTTGCCTTGGTTTTCCACTCAACCAGAAGCTTGTTATACAGCAGTTTCTATTTTACACACACGTGCATTTACGAGTGCACATGAACTACTTTGAAAGAGAAATGCATCTCCCTCTCCTTCATATTATTCTGTCTTTGCACTGACAGTAAGGAGTTTACAATGCAATACATTTTACAACTTCCACAAGTGTCAAAAACAAACACAAAAGTTTGCACAGTTGCAGAATGTAACTCTATCTTGACCAGAGAGGAACAGCAAACACCCTCCTGTCTTAGGTCCTCATGCTGTGGGGTGGGGAAGAACAGGGAGAAAAGAAAAGCACATGTACTACCTATGTAAGATAGGAGTACACTAAGTACAATTTCATCTTTGAATAATTCACTATATAGGTATACAGATATTTTTTATTATGTACATATACTTGTAGGTACTTCAAAATAACCAGTTTTTTTATTTGGTTTGATTTTTTTCAGATCAATAAAGCATTCCTCCTCTTGTAGATCCTGAGGAAATAATCCAAAAACAACATAAACGTAGACGCTTGACTGGCTCAAAAAAAGTAGAGAGGCTGCTAAAACTCTCATAAAGGAGACATACATATTGTCTATCTAAGTGTATATAAAAGTACATAGTTTTTAATAGATCCCTCCAAAGTAATACGAGGCAGAGCATCAAACTAGTTTTCTAACAGGTAAAAACCCAATTGATTTTAGCACTAATGCCGTCCAACCAAAGAGGTAAATCTGTTCTATTTCTACTTTTTGTCATCAGGGTGAAACACGATTCTTTTGTAACTTCTATAATCCTTTACAGCCAAGATAACTGATCCCTCTATAATCCTTTATAGACAAGATAACTGATCCCTCTTAAGTAAAAACGTCCACCGTAATCTTATTAAAAAGTAACCGGAGGATGTTCAAGAATCATTTGTGTAATCTGTGATTCTTCTTCATTAACATGGATCACCTCCAAAAGGACAGATTTATAGTTCTCAGCAACTGTACCAAACAGAAAACTTCGCTGCGACTTCCAATGTCCTGGAAATCATACATCAAAACCTTTCCTTTGGTGAAATGCAACCTCCTTGAGAAACTATGCAAGTGACTTCTGCATAGAATATGATTAAAGAAATGTCCTGCAAAAAACACTGGAATGGCAGCAGAAAGACAAAGGACACCACAAAGTTTAGATTAAGCAGCTTTAGCTCTTTGCACCTTTACTCCAAAAAACTTGAAAAATGGAATCATAGGAGGACTATTTTGGCCTCAATAATTAGCTACTCAAAGAACTCTAGTTATAATTCATTAACTTCTCTGTCTCTTTTCAGTATTCTATGAGCATGTTCTTGCTTTTTGAGCTGAGAATGAATAACGAGTACTGCAGAATTCCTCCACTAATCGGGAAATATCCCATTTTGTAATCCTTGTCCTGGTTTGCCAGTAATACTCTGGGGAATTGTGTACGGATAGTATTAAAAAAATCCTCAAACCATATTGTTCATGCACACATGGTACTATTTCAAGATGATAGGCTTACTAATAATAGCCTTAATTCCTTGGGACCTTGTTAATAATCTGAAATGGCTAAAGTGGAAACTAGCAAAAGTAATCTGGTTTTCTCCACATGGGAAAAAAAAAAAAAAAAAGTCCACTTGCCTGCCTCAGGTTTCCCAAGCAGAAGCTCAGAATGGTACCCCATCCCCCCTAAGAAAGGCTGTGCACAAAGCAGACATCAGATCTATGGTACTCACCTGATGCAACCACTGAACACAGATAGAGAAAGCAAAGGTGAAGCTCCGGAGCCAGAGCCCGTATCCGCCCTGCCTGCAGGATTTAACTCATGCTGCACACAGTAAGAGCCATACTGGCACCCCTCCTCTCCAGAGGGCCTCCGGAGTCAGACAAGCGCTTCGAGCACTCTGAGACCTCAGGTGATGCTTTCTCTGCAGAGCAGGGTAACCTGAGTTTTGCACCAAGATCACTTATCTTTGTTAGAGAATAGGTCTCTTGAAAACATTTGCATGAGAAAGTGTCCTGTACTAGGAAAACAGTCTCCATCGCCACCTTCAAAAGAAAAAAAATCTACAGATTTCACATAGCAAATCTATTTATCAGTAGTGGTAGCAGTGGGATAATTCATTTTGGAATCAGTATCTGACAAGCTTTCTCGGACAAGAGATATGGGATAGGAATCCTATACATCTCAAAGATCACTATGTCAGATCCTCCGTCCTCCAGCTTTTGAAAGCACCACCAATTTGTGCCACTGACCACAACTTGGTGAATGTAAGCTGCTTTCTGAAGGAGAGGCAGGACATTTCACCTCAGCAGCTCCCTCTGGAACCACCACCATGCCTGGACACAGGAGATCAGGGTGGAACAGAGCCTCACTCTTCCCATATCCAAACCTGCCTCCCACCAGTGGGAAAGGTGCAATACCTGAGCATTTGCATAGACAGGCAGCAACTTAAAGGTTCTCATTCTTGTAGCTTCTTTCAGAGGAAGCCGCTACTGCCAAGCCACTTCTTACAGAAAAGAAAGGAGCCACAGTATTTTGATATTTAGGATTTACAGTCATTCTAAAAGCAGAAAAATTAGACTGCAAAATGTGCACCATTACTAGTACTTCTCACACTGAGCTATCCTCTTAATTTTGCGACACGCAAACTGCCTCAGCAAGATTGTCAGCATTGAACTGGCACATAATTCATCCAAATTCTATCAAAAACTGTGGTTTCCATGGTGACATGTGTACTGGAGTAAGTTTAGAATCCAGAATTAGATCAGCCCTTCCAGTATGTGGATAAATACACTGGGATTAAGGGGAACATGAACAAGGTCCATGGAGTAGAAAATTAATGAGGTCTGAACAACTTTAAGCCTCTTTTGAGGATCAGCCACTGTAACTTCAACCATGGCTCCTCCAGGAGGGTAACTGCACATTGCAAGGTCCCAAGTATCATGCAAAGAAAACTGTAACATAAAAGAGCCCTTCCAGAACATGAAATCATTGACACAGATGCAGATGGTCTGAACCAAAGAGTGCACACTCTTGATTCAAACTAACACACTTGAAAACGCTTCCACTACAGCTTCAGCTTTAGCCCCTGCTAAATTCCACAGCACTTCCAGTTTATGTAAAAGCAACAGTTGCCTTTTAAAAAAGTCAAAAGTATCCGTTTTGAACTTTAACAGACCCTCACACTAAAAACCACTGAGCTTTCCAAACTGACAAGCTAGCAACGAAAGCGATAAAATGTACCCTCAAACTTACTATTTTCTTCAGTTATTAAAAAAATACTCACAAATCTGATTTAAGTTTTTCTGAAATAGTGTTTTTAGATGTTTTTAACTTTGACTAATATTCTGCAATAAGCACAGAAGAAAAAAATACATCATAATGGCTTTAATAATTTCTAACAAGGCAAATTCATAGCTGGCACAAAACCCAGAATACCAATCTGCTATCTTTTGAAACCCAAGACATTAAATTTTTAAAAAGTATTGCAAAGATTTTAAGTGAATGCTAATACACATGTATTCTGATGCTTTTACATGCACAGCCAAAATGCTTTTGGTGCATAATTATTAAATAGAAATATTACAACCTGATAACATGGCTGTAATATTATCTTTCAAGTTGTGAGAAATTGAGCAGTTTATGGTTCATGCCAAGAGCGGATAACAAAAAAAAAAAGATATTGAATGTACATAATGCACAGACTTTCATACTGTGGGCATCCTAAGATGATGGCTGTCAGGCTCTTCAAGGTTAGCAAGCTATGTCTGAAATATTTGATCTATCCATACCTCTGTAGCCTCCTCAGTCTCCCTCTCAGCCACTTAACTCTAATTTTTAGGATGAATAACAATTCACACCTTTTTAACAAGTTATGTCTTAACATTAAGTCTTCCTATTGCATATTTAAATATTATCAAAATTCTTCATCATCGGTTTTGAGAGATGCTGGTCAAACACCTTGAAACAGAAGATCTTTTTAGCAACTGAAGGATGTTAGCCCAGCCACAGCTTGGAAAGCACTTCCAAGACAGGGGGAAGGATTCATGCTGGGACAAGAGGGAGAAATAAAGTAGGGTACTAGTTGTGGCATCTGACATTCTATCCAAAATTCTGCTTATCTGACCCAGTAGCCGTGCTTGCTTCATCTTACCCAAGCACTGTAAAAGTATTTTAACATTTACATTTAAAGCTACAGAAATGCTAAAAACTAGTTCCTGCCCAAGCACTCAAGGAGTTTACAAGAAGTTAGTATAAATCTGTCACCAATAACTGAATTCAGGCTTCATTGCTTAAGACTTTAAAAATTATCATTAAAAGTCCTCCACATCACGCAGACTTCTCTGAGAACCTCTTAATTTTTAATCATACCAAAAAGACGTTTAACCAAGGATTATTAAAAGAGAAAATGTTTTGCAGTACTCACTACTACTCTTTTTGGTCCCCAAGGTCTGGCCATCTTCAAGAGAGTTTGAGCCCACAGAGGAACTATCCTGACTGTCCTGGTGGGGCAGCTGAAGAAATCCCTCACTGGATTCTGAACGGGTAGGTGTAAGGGTCACAGACTTCAAACGTTCTCGATTAACATCCTTCTTAGGTTTTATCAGCTTCTTCATTTTCAGAGCAATCCAGTTGCCCCTTCTGTTATCAATAATACAGTACATTTAGTGCATTTATAATACATATGCCTTCAGACTATTCTTAATCTGTATGCAAGAACACAGAAACGATTCTGCTTCCCTGAAGTTTAACAAAATCTTGATTTTCAGCTGGAACAGAATAGGTACGTCATGGTTTAGTTTTGTGTTTGTTTTTATATCATGTTCATCGTTACCTTCTTGGTGGAGATGGTTCATAAAATTTATACTGATCCATTATCTTTTCCTCCAATTTCTCCTTCTGTCGCCTTAGTTCATTTAGCTTGTCTCTGTAAACAGAAATTGATAATAAAGTATGCTTCAAAATGTGTGCATAATGTGTGAGTAGCACATTCCTTTGGATATGTGTTATCTGAAAGTTTTTTTCATGAGGAATTCTTATATAACACTTGTTTCTTATTGAAAAATCAAGTAAGAGATACAGCAAACAAGCAGTCTTATGTTTAACATTATGATATAAAATTGAAAAAAATTTCTATTTGCCTTTATTACACCATAGAATTTTCCCCCTTTTTAAATAATAGTAAAGTGCATACAGGCTTTAACAGAATCATTTAGAGAAGCACATTTTCTCTTCTCAAAATCACTAAGAAAGTTTACAGATTACAAACTAACGTAGGAACATTGCTTGTAGAAGTTAAATAACATTTTGATTCCTCATTTGCATCATCAGTAATAAACACAGTTGCACTGATCCTTTAGAAATAAAATATAATGCTCATAGCTTCAGTTATATGCTTTTCATATATTATTTATATTTTTATTTTAAACATCTCAGAAGCAGCACACATGTTAATTTCTAAATAAAAGAGAAGCTTTTTTTAAAAAAGAAAAGGTATTAGTGTAACTGCCCTAATCACAGTAATTCCATTGTTTTAAAAACTCACATGTACTGCCTTTGCTCTACATGGAAGAGATCCTTGCTTTCCATATTCTGCTCAAGTAATGTTCTATTTTGTAGCATTAGTGTCTGAATTTGATCTAGTAGATGTCTGTTTTCCTCCTCCAGATTTCCTTTAAGCTGGCTAAGCAGCTGTTAAAATATATGAAATGGTATATGCATATATATGTGAGCATACTTCACACACAATGAAATTATCAAGAAAACTTAGGTCTCAATGGATTCTGATACTCAAATCAAACAGAAAACTTAACTCAATTGATAAAAGTCTCTTTGATACTTTAAATAACTTAAAATGGTTTAGCAAAAAAACGAGCCCGAATTTTTGTATTGGCTGTACAACAGGCAAATTAATTTGTCTTCAGACACACTTCATTATCTATAAATGACCAATTCTCAAGCACTTCATATGATTTTATGAATCTACACACACACTTATATAAATATCATAATGATACCAGTCATGAAAAATAGCATAATTTTCACATACCTCACATTGATTATTTAGTTTTGTTGATGTAATATCCAGTTGTTGGTACTGTTCTTTGAGTTTAGAAAACTCAGCTTCTAATCGTGTTTGTTCTAGTTTGGAATTGTTCAATAACGTTTTCAAATTCTTATGATCAGTTTGGAGAACTTCATTCTCTCTCAAGAGCTGACTGTATGTATGAGCAAGCCTGGAATTAAAAGACACCATAAAATAATACATGCAGGTAGAAGGAAATGTATTCATGACCCACATTCCCTCTGAAGCATGAAATTTCCAGGGCCCTATACTACTCCATATAATACATACCAAAATTTCTTCGTAAAACTTACTGTAGGTAAGTCATCTCTTAGTCTAATTTTCCTAGGTATACATTCTGCCTTTAACCCAAACACTTCAGGTTCCCCATATGTTTAAAAATACAGCAACATTTCTAAATGAAGACATCACAACTAGTTTAAAGATGCTACTTATCAAAATGCAAGAATCTTACAAAAGAGCTAGAATTTCTTGCCAACACAAAATAGTAAGGAAATAGGAATGGTCGAAACTTTGGCAATCATGGAGGTTGCATATATTGACTCTTGGGATCACTTTGGCCCTGCTGCGTCCCTTTCTAAAAACAACCTCCAGCTCCTATTAATCTTCCTCACTCAACACCAAAGGTAGGAGGCATTTAATTGTGAGCTTCTTTGCCAGATGAACAAACCTTAATGCCTCCTCTTGAGGGCCGAAGTATCGTCCTATGTAAATACTACTATTTCAACCGACTACTTATGGCAAGCCATATCTCCACTGCAGGGGTCAAGCAGGGCTTCACCACCCACTGCATTTCTACTCCAACTGGGATTAACCTCAGTTATCTTGCCTCTTCAGCAAATCAGGCAGGGTGGCTTGCTCCCTCTACAGCTCACAACCATACAGCACAGTGCTTGGCCTGGCATTCTTCAAGATGCTTTGTAGAATTCAGTACCCTCAGGATAAAATACTTACTTTTCATGGTTTGGGTGGGTTTTTTTCCCTTCTTAGTTTTTCTAAAATGACTGTATTGCAGACCAATGGAGGGGAGTTGCTATAAGGTGTGGGTCATAAATGTCTTGAATTGCAGCATCAGATATTAAGAAATGTGACAGGAATCAACACTTGTTTAGACTGTACTGGCAAGTGCTCAGAGCTCTACTAATACACAGATCAGACTTTTGCTTTACCTTTCATTTTCATCACGAAGTTTTTTATACTCTGCTGCTACAGTTTCATGTTTTTCATTTTGCTGCAGCATTTTCTCCTGTTCTACCTTGAGTACTTTCTCCAATTCTTCCAGCTGCACTTTCTGTTTCAGCAACTGATTGTACCTGCAAACAAAAATCATATTTAAGTTTCTTATTTTGGAATGACAAGAAAATATGGATTTTTTTTTAATAGGTGATCTTTCAAAGTTTGAAGATCTTAATGTTATACTTAAGTAATACTAATTTTATTCATAATAGTTATAAAGCATCTTTTGCTTTTTGGTCAGTAATCGCAGGCTCTAATTTTACTCATGCATATTAGTATTTACCTATCTTCTAAGTCCTTATGCTCCACCTCCAGATTTTTGTGTGCAGATTTAAGACTTCCATGCTTAGCAATCAGAGATTCATACTCAGAAGCTTGGCGTTCATGCAGGTGTTCCAATTTTTCATGATCTTTGAGAAGTGAATCATACAATGATTTCAGATCCTCATGCTCCTTGAGTACACATTCGTTCTCATTTTCTAAAGTAGACTGCTGGATCAACAGTTGTGCATTCTGATTCATAAGAGAGGTGCTTTGAGAATTAAGGGTGGAATTTTCAACCTGCAGCCATAAACATGTGAGAAGAGTTGCAAATGAATTTCATATTCTGGATTATTTTGTCTCTCTCATCCTATTGAAAGATTTCTTGAGTTTAACCCTTAGCACGTTAGCAACCTTCTAGTTATTCCATTACCTGACAACTTTTAATGGGAACACTTTTGTTCTTATATCCCTTTAGACAATTCCAATTCAAAATATTCCAAGAATATTTTCATAGCAGTATTGCAAGAAAGCACTTAAATGCTTAAATTGACATTATGCTTAGATTGACATGGGGGACGGGGCGGGTGGCAGATAAATTGTTATTTACCATCAAATGCATCTTAAAGTGCTATCTAGATGAGAGGCACATTTTCCTCTAAGCATTGACAGCTCTAGTATCAAAATATTTTAGAAAAACAGATCACCAGTGATCCTCATGTCACATAAGCCAAATCTGAGACATGATGAAAATAGGAGGAATTTTCGTAACAGCACAGATTTTTTTAAAAAAAAAATCTTTATTGTACAGAACCTCAATTGTCACCATAAAATCCTTATTTTACCCATATGTCCTTTACCATGAGACTTCAAACAGTAGCATCCATTGAACAGAGAAAAATGGAAATAAAGTAATAGCACCTGGAAGGAACTACCGATATTCTGTTTTACTGAGGAACTGCCATTCACGCTTCTCTTCCAACAACAGTAATGTCAGTTGATCACTTTATGTACGTGTTGTGAGATCTGGTGGATGTCACAATTTCTCCAACGATTATGTCAGAACAGCATTAATGTCAACTAATGCAACACTAAACAGATTAACATTAAACAGATCAAAAAAACAAATTAAAAAAAACCCTATACTTTGTGTACCTTTGGAAAGATTAACCTAATCTATAATCCTTGGATATTTTAAAGAATTGACGATACCTAACATGCTTGTCATCTGACCTATCTTAGGACAGTTTCCTTCTATTTCCTATTCAAGAGATGAAAAACACCAACTACTGAGGCTTCTAATACCCACAGGGTATCTATTTAAGGAAAAAATCTATCACTCCAGTGCACGCTGTTACTAAGGAACAAATCCCTTTCTGTTGGAACTGCAGCATTCTTTGTCACAGATGAGAAAGCTGAACCTTTCACTGGAAATGAAGTAATGTCTGATGGCAAGTGTATGCTGTGAAACTTCCCAGACTGAATCCCAAGTCTGATTTAGTTCAGAATTCCCAGTTATCCTTTAAGACATCCTTTTTCTTACATGTTCCTTACGGGTATGAGAAGGAATAGTAGAATTACAGTTGCCCAACAAATTTAGCTAATAGTTAACCACTCATTTTCATGAAAATATTTCACCTTTCATTTTGATTAAGAGTTGGTCTAGACTTGTCTTGCAACTCACCTGAAGCTATAAGCAAAATAGCTGAATTCTCAAGGAAGGAGAATTGCCTCTCAGTTGGTTGGGTATAACATCATTCAGTTATCCCCAGCAACAAATAATACATTGCCTGGTTGCTTGGTGAGGTTCGCCACCAAAAAAAAATGAATTAAAGGCAGAAAATGCTTCCTCTTCCCAACTCACTGCCTCAATTCTTTCAAGTATCTACAGTTAGTTAATTCTACAGGTTTATCAGAAAGGAAAGGCCTGTGCTGTTGAGCAATTCATGATGCAAAAAAGGAACTACATAGATATTCCAGGTTTTTTTGACAAATTGTATTACAAAATACTGGAAGAGTTCTGAATGCCAGAGATATAGCCTCATTTGTTTAAAATTGTGTATTTCCATGTCCACATCCACTAATTTTTAACAACTAGAAGAGACATCGTGTGCACAAATGTTCTGTTTTGTTCATAGGCTTGCCAGCCACAAAGAGGAGTACTGTGCACTAATTAGATTTCAATGTGGTAGACAGAAAGTGCATCTGTGGTACAACTGTGTTCTGCTTTCCAGAAAGAGACAGGAAGATGACTTGAGGCATTCACAAAATGCATTATTTGTTTACTCGTTTAAAGACTTCTTCACTCGGACTTCCATTCAGCCTCCATAACTTCTGACTTTGTTTACTATTTCTGCTGAATTGTGGACTTTGTATTCCCTCCTTAAATAGTTTTGATTCTTAGAGCTCCAAAAAGCATTAGATCCACTAACAAGAATATTTCATTTAGCAGATTAAAAAGACAGATACATTTAATGACCCTATTAAAGTATGAAGAATAGCATCTGAATTTTGGCCATAAGAGCTGCAAGACTCTATGAGCAACCATTTTTATAATTTCCATGGTCACACATTACCTTTTTTTGCCTCTGAATTATCTGAATTCAATCTTCACATATTTAAGTAGTTTTCAAAGAGTTTTTTTTCAAGTCTTCTGTACTTACTAACATCTTGATTTTCCTCTTAGTATGGCTTTTACTTTTTTTGTTAAACTCTATTTATAAAAATAGACAAAATACTAAACTTATTAGAGTACCTTTGAACACATTATTTCCCTGACCTAACTCAGAAGTAAAAAAGGAAATTTAAAAAATTATCTTAGATGACTGGACGAGAGAATCTACTCTACTCCAAAGTACCAAGTCAAGAATTTAAATTGGACTAACGAAGGATTTAAACCAACTTCTAGAAATGTTATTATTCATCAGCAAACAAAATATTATTCGACTGCTCTTGTTGCAGATTATTTGCATTCCTTTCTTTTTCACATCTGTACCAGAAGCGAAATGTGAAGTACAATACGTTATCGCCATTAGCTTTAAAGCTTTCATTTGAAAAGACTTCGAATTAATTTTATTTTGAAAGCAAAATAGGACAATAATACCTGCAGCTTGGCATTTTGAGTTTGTAGAGTTGTATTTTGTTCCTGGAGAGAAACAGTCTGTCTCTGAAGTGCAAGAATCTGAGCCTGCAGATTGCTGTTCTGTGTCTCAAGCTGCTTTAATTGGGTCTTCAGTGCTTGCTTCTCTGCCTGCAGTGTAGCATTCTTTGAACATTTAAAAAAAAAAAAAAAAAGGTAATTTGAGTTCACAGCTGTTTACCTGTTTACTGAACTTCAAGAAAAAAACTCAACCTGTTTCTCCAAAACAAAGCAGCATGACTTAGCAGAGATTTACAGGATGGAACAAAACTGTAAATCAACCTTATATAAAAGTAACACACAGTAATATTACCACTACAAGTTAAGACTGAAAAAATGGGTGACTAATATTGTACCGATGGAGAAACAGTAGAGAAATCTCCATGACTCATGTAAATAAGGATTATATAAGAGGGATTTAAGAGATTTCTTGAATCTGTGGATTCAAAAGGGCAAATTCAGGTTTTCAAATTTCCTTTTAAATGCTGGTCAAGTGCTTCACAGCATCTGTCAGAGCAGAATCCAGATGCTTCACAAACTATACTTAATTCAGATTCTGCTTGGTACATAAATGAGTTGATAAATCTCAGACCTTGTTAACAATACTCTCATTTGTATTACTAGAACAACTCACAGCAAATAACTAAAATCAGAATAATATTAAAAACACATCTTACATTCCTTTCTACTTCAATTAATCTATCTTTAACTTTCAGTAATTCTCTAGTAGTTTCCTGATTTTCTTTCTCCCACTTATTGACAGATTGATTTTCTTCTCCACTTCTTGGAGGAGAATTCTGAACCATCTTTTCCTCTTCTTGTCTTTGCTTGAGAGCTTCATAGTTCTTTTTCACCTGAAATTATTTAGGATAACTTACATTAGGTTTAGAATTTTCCATTTTCTACATCCTGATTTATTACATGACCATCTATCACTTTCCAGAGTACAGAAATTGCCATGTTACTATATTTTTAAATTTTGTATATGTCTGGGGAGATGTTGTACAAATTATTTATGGATATGGATAGCTTAGCCCTAGCAAACACTTCTCTAACAGAAAGAGACCTTTATTTTCTATTTTATTTCAGTGCTTTCAATTGTATCCCCCAAGTTTTATAAAAAAGTCCCACAACCAAGGATATTGTATTTATTTTTTTAACCAGCCCACTCTGGCTGTTCAAGGTACATCAGAAAATGTAACTGAAATGACTACTTTTGACATCCCAAATCAAATCAACTTCAGATTATTTATGCACCTGACATACTGAATAACCAATGAATAAACTCAACAACTTTTCATGCGATTTCAACGCTGGATCTGTATTATTGCAGTTTTAAAAAGCAGTCATATGTTTGTCCTGTTTTATATTACCCAAACAATGCCCATCTTTTGCTGTCTTACACAAAAGATGAAGTGTAGAAATAACAATAGCATATAGGAACAATTTCATCTTATAGAAAAAAATGTCATTCTCCTTACTGTTTTAAGTTCCTGACGGAGTTGCTGGTTTAAATTTGTTGATTCTTCTAAACGAGCCTCCAAAGCAGCAATTTTTTCTTCTTTTATTTCGAGAGACTTCTTAAGTGTAGATTCTAATTTTGACTCCAGAAGCTTGTACCTACTGATCAATGACAACACACAAAAAACCTGAGGTATTTGAATTCTAAAACGTTCTGAAACAGTAGCCTTATAACTACACTTAAATGCTTGAATGCTGACTCTGTTCAAAAACACGAAGACACCTCAGTATTAGTATCAAGTCCTACATCTAAAACAAACACAAGAGGCTAGTTAAAAGTATTTTTGAATCCTTCTTTCTTTTAAAACATTAGACATACAAAAAAGCTATGTTCAGCCACAGCAGTAGAGTGCTGACTTTATTTGGATCATTAGCGTGTGTGTGATGACAGCACTCTTCCTTCTGGCTCCACTCCAGCAAATCCAGCAGGGATCTGAACTAAATTAGAATGTGAAGTATTTGGAGAGCAAGATTTTCATCAATTTCCATTTCCTGCCAGCTCACAAAGAGGAGGCACTAGGGAAGGAGATGGAACACAGTACTTTGCAGGTGCATACTTATTTGATGTATGAATGTGCAAATTGCTCAGTCAGCCCAGCTGCTGATATTTTAAGACTGTTACCACTCCCGATTTGTAAAGCTTCCATTTTTTTACCATATTTACAATATTGTAGGGCACCTAAAAAACCCAAACCATATAGTTGGGAGAGAAGTGGTCAGATTTAGAATGTATTGGTTTAGAATTGTTTCTCGTCTTTAGAAAACACTGAAAACCACAGTCATTAATTACTTTTAAGCAGTTCAGTCACTGTACATGTGCTCAGAATCTGGAAAACATCCCACTTCTCCCCACAGTAGGATAAAATAAAACAAACCACTAATATGCCACTTTTTAATCTTAACTGCTGAAGAATCTATCAGTTCAGTGAACGGAATAGATTGCAAGAGACTCCTGAATGAACAGCATTAGATCCAGTCAGGAACTGGAGCAGAAGACCAATGGTAAGAGAATTAACAAGTAGAAAGCTGTCCAATAGCATCATGTAGTAGGATGAGAACCCTAGATTTTAAGGTATGACAAGTAATTCTCAGGGACTTAAGAAACAGTAGGCAGTCTATGACTAGCAGAACAGATAACATTTCATCTTCTTGAGCTGAAGCATATATTCAGCTACAAATAATAATTTCTGTTACTGAGAAGTTATACAATTATGTAGAAAACAAAGAAGGAAAAAGACTAGTAGCAGAGACCAAATACCCAGTTTCTTTTCAAACACCTAATAATGAAAGATGGTACAAATTTTAAAATATCATTGATATTTGCGTATTTCAGATTCAGGGTCAAAATCCATAAATCTGTTTATCTAAAGACAACAGCCATTTGAAAGGCAATATGAAATGGAAAACACTTTGATAAGTTAACTCATCAAACATGGTCAGCTAGGCCCCAACAGAAAGAATCTGAACATTCAACACAAAACATAAACAGCTCTCGCCAGTTAGGGAGAAAAAAACTGTGCATCTTTAATTTCTCTCATCAAAATGAGATAATTAATTTTGAAGAATAATGAACTTAGCTTTCTAGAGGCCTGAAGAAATAATTGCTAACGCCTCACTTACATAACAGTATAAGGAAAGCAAACCAGGTACCTTTTGTATGAATGAGAAAGTTGAGAATAATGGAAAGGCAGAATAGCAGCAGAGTAAAATTTCAAACCAACCAACATTTCCACTTTGAAAACAAATATTGCCAATTCACAGTCCCTCCTGCTCTACATGAAGTTTTAGATAAAGCTCAAAATAGAGGCATAGCCCAAATTCCTTCACATCTAAAACTATTCAGCCACAAGCCTGGGTTCAGTGGTAGGCTTCGGATAACTTTCTGGATAAGGTTCAAGATTGAGCAACCTGGTCGTGGGAAGTGTGCCTGCCCATGGCAGGGGGGTTGGACTCAATGGATCTTCGAGATCTCTTCCAACTCTAACCATTCTATGATTCTATGTAATGCTTACTGCATACCTCTCCATAGATCAGCCTGAACAGGCACATCATACCCAGTCTGATATCCAAATATCTTGTACCATCAAATATTCCACCTGCTTTTATGCTGCTTTCACATGGTCAGTGTTGGATAATCAAGTTTGTGAACACTTTTCTAGACAGAATTTATCTCCTGCTGCAAGGCAATCTGCAAAGAATTAAGCGTGAGCTGTTCTTACGACAGTGCAGCTGAGCAGCACCAAATTACAAGAGATGTAATGTCAGCAGTAGATGTTTGCCAAGTGCAGGGAAATCAGTATGCAAAGCTTGAGTCTGCTCCCTGGGCTGTGCTCTTACTATATAACACATACATAGCAAAAAATGTGCAGTGACTCCTTGAAAAAGGAATACCCACTAGAAGATAACTATGGGGAGGCGGGGGAAAATGAAAAGAAAATGAACTTATTTGTGTAATTCACACACACAGCTAACCTGGAAGCAAAGGAAGAAGTGAAACAGGTCATGATAGGCGCCAGAAGTATGTTAAAAGATCATTTACAGATTATAATTTGATGAAAGCTGGATAAACCTTCCCATTCCAGAGAGACATGTGACTCCAAATTTTCTTGCAAATTATAATTTATAGATCCAATATAACATCATTCTGTAAAATGCAAAGGAAATACTAGTATTATATGGTCCAAAGTTATAATTCATATAATGTCACAAACCAACTAACCTATGACAAGTGAACCCACAACACTTGATCTTTAGGAGTTTGAGCACTTGTAAAGGTTGAGTGCCATTGTCTGGAAAGTAGAAGTAGACTCAAATCTTTTCATGTAGTATAATTTGCAAAAGCACCTTTGCAGAACAATATTCTCTCTCTTTGTGGGAGCACTCACTCGGATCACTTGGAATCTATAACATGATTTAGAAAAATGTTGCTCAATCTGGATTTCTTCATCTAAGCAGTTTAAGCTTCAACTCAGCTCAAGGATTGTTTTTTCTTTGTACGGTAGATTCACTTAAGGAAAAAACAAACGCATACTATCCGCTGTGTGCTACACAGTAATGCTTATATCTGAAGAAATCACACTAGTCAAAGTACTAAGGACTTTTCTTGAGAGAAGAACTCCTCAGCTGTGAGCTGAGAAAGGTAGATGAAAGACAGCAGCAGAAAACAAGAGGTGGTAACAGATTCTCCCTATAGGCTTCTGGCACTACCCCAGTAATGGAGCACTGGCAGCAAGAAAGGGAAACTGAAGAAAAAAAAAAAATTGTTTGGTTTTATTTTGATACAGAAGGCCAAAAATCAATCTGCGTGTTCATGACAATCAGTTGTAATAACATATTGTGACAGCAGAACATTGTGGGTTTTTTTAAAGAGCACAACTGTATAGCATTGTTAAAGAAAGACTGGCCAGAAGCCCATACTAGTCTGCTTTTCCCCTGTCACAAACTTTCCCTAAATCCCTGCAGGATAAGACAGAACACAACATACAGTAGAGGAAACAGATGTCAGGAGAGCAGCTGCTTTATGATGGCAGGTGTGGTACAGCAATAGAGCCAGTACAGAGTTTTGGAGACACTCAAGCTTTGGATACTTCCCAGCCAGTGTAAGTGAGATGGCAAACAGCTTCTTTTCGGTAGGAAAAATTAGAGGGAAACAGTTGTAAGGAAAGATTGAGACAGTTTAAGGTAACCATTATGTGACAAAAGCATAAAAACCAGTCCAGCAGTCAAATAGGCCCCAGTTGGGCCTGTTATCTTTTCCTGCTGCTAACTAGAACATAAAACATTTCAATTATACATTAAGGGTATCTACTGGCACACTTCAATAAATTTCATAGTAACAAAAAGTGGTAACTCACTTTCACAGACAGCTGAATGTAAAGTGCATCAACTACCTTATTAATTTCAAAGAATAAGTAAGTTCCATTTTGGGTCTATTAGTGCACCTTAAAAAACGAAGAGTATGCACAAAACCAGTCTGTAAAACCACTTTATGAATAAAAAAGACCCTCATTTCCACACTGTTCCAGGCAGGCCTTGACATTCTCACCTGTCATCACTGCTCTGTTCATCATGCAAGAGACGCTCTTTGTTTAAGCCTATTTTTTCGAGTTCGTGGGCAAGTTTTTCTAGATCATTGTTCATTTGTTGAGTCTTCAATTTTTCATTCACCAAGTCCTTCCACAGAAAAAATTAGTAAGTATTATCACACAAATAACATAGTCTTAATTCTAGAAGTGCTGAGGCAAGAGTCTTTTATCACTACATGACTTGAATAACTCAATGTTAACTCTCCTGTCCTTCCAACTGTTAGCCTTTAGCTGTATCAGACATTACATTGTAGCTATAACATGATTTCACTGTACTTGTCTACTCCCTTCCTTTCTGAAGAACTTCCCTTTCAAATTTGGTCTTGAACACTATGGCAAAGGGGAAATGTTTCAGTCAGAACAAATATTAACATGAAGAATCTGATCAGCATTCATTTAACAAAGGCTCCATGGTAGTCTGTAGGCTACCTTACAGAATTAAGTGTAATATGCTTATATTACTCTGTTTGATTATGATTATATACATTTTAATTACCTAACACTTTCCCTACTGTAACTATTAAAGATGCTAACAGTATACAGATTAAAGCATAAAAAATACAAAATACAAACTTTTTTCAAAAATACAGCTATAATTTCTCTACTTTACAAACAGATTACGACAGGAATGGTAACTAATTTCTGTTTACCTCTCGTAAAGTGACAAGGGTTTTCTTATCAATGGTAGCTCTTTTCACGAGTTCTTTATTTTCTTTTTCCAATTCTTTCAGGCGTACACATGACTCTTTATATACAACTATTTCTTTAAATAGAGATTTATTTTCCTTTTCCAGATTACTAATTTTTACATTGTTTTCTTCTAAAGTACTATCCTTAATTTCTGCTTGTTGTCGAAGCCTTTTATTTTCTTTTTCTAGCTGTTTCTTATCTTTTTCCAGTTGAGAAGTCTCTTGCTCTAACAACTTATTCTCCTTTTCCAATTGCTCTAGGCGCTTACTAGAGATTTTTAACTCTTCTAAGTTCTTTTGCAGAGTCTGATTTTCAGTCTCTAAATCTTGTAATTCACTTTCTAATTGCTGAATCTTCTTATTGCTGTTTTCAAGGGCTTTCTGTAGCCTTTGGTTTTCTGTGTCTAGGCCTTGATAGCTGACTTCCAAGCGTTCAGTTTTCTTAAATGAGGCTTTCATGAGTTCAAGGCTCTTTTTAAGTTGCTCCTTTTCACTCTCCAGTTCTTTATTTTCTAATTGTAATTGCGCCACTTTAATGCTTGTACACTTCAAGGATTCAATTGTTCTTCTTAATTCCAAATTTTCTTCATCAAGTTGTGAATTCTCCTTTTCTAAGGATTCTAATTGAAATGTGAGATTTTTTAGACTATCCAAAGTTTTTTTGAGTTTTCTGTTTTCTGTTTCTAGGTCTGAGTTTTCCTGTTCTAAGGCCTCGATCTTCTCACAAGTAATTTTTAAGTTAGTAATTTTTTTCTGTAATAATTCATTTTCCTTCTCCAGATGATGCAGCTCATTTTCAAGTTCTTCTGCTCTCTCCCCTTTCTCTTTATAGTGTTCCAGTTCTTTCCTCACTTGCTTTTTTTCAAACTCAATCTTATTTAACTTGCTACTGGTCTCTTTAATAGATTCATGAAGGATTTTATTTTCTTTTTCAATTTCTTTCATTCTTGCTTCAGCACTGATTTGTGAGCGTTGTCTCAAAGAAGCTACAGTTTGATTCAAATGTTCATTTTCTTGTTCTAATAGCTTAATCTAATTTGGGGGGAAAAATTGTAAACTCTGGTGAGTGACAACCCAACAAGTAATTACTTCCATGTACAAACTGAAAGCTACTAGGATAATAAGATCACATCACATTTCCCTTTTATTTTAAGTTTCAAAAAAATTTCTCTTCCTCTACTGGTATTTAGTTGCAGCATTACAAACATTGTATATGTACACAAGTGCAAGTTTGACAACAAAATAGTCAAAGTGAATATTCAAATATCTTCCTCTTGGATATTAGTTGATAACATAAAAATAAAACTAGTGAAGCATAATCTGTTTTGCAGCTTTAGTTAATTTTCCTTTGTGTTTACCCAGATTTAGATTATTTTTTTTAAACTCTGTGATTTCCAGAGGGGCGTGTCCACAAAAAACCAAAAGTGCAGTCAAGTTCTAAATAAAAGTTGAGATGGAGGGAGGTGCGGGAGTCTCAAAAGTGTCTTTATTTCACTTGGAAAAAAGCAGAGGTGATCTGTGGGATGTGAGGGCATCCTGATCACTCAGTAACATTTTGGGAAGAAACACAAAGTTTCATTAACTTCTGACTTAAAAAGAACCCTTGAACATACCGTTCCAAAACAGCTTCCAGAGGAAGTAAATCATATTAGAACTGAATTATTTTCTTAGGTAGCATATCCCCAGATATGCTTCTAGGATAAAGGCAGCATTTACACCTTAATTTTCAGTATTTCTTGACTTTTTCAGTTACTCCAAATAATTTCAAATTATTTGGATATGTAACAACAGACAGCAAAATCCAGAAAACTGTTTAGATCAATATTTAAGAATCCACTAATAACATACCATAACATAAGGGATGTTTCAACAATAAACTGTTTTGGAGAAAAGCAAAAGTGCCAGTTCCAGTGCAAAACAGACTGAGAAAATTACAGACTGTTCTTTCATATATAAGTCTGAATGTAACTATTAATTACAAGATCTACGGCTCAGTTCCCAGCAATAACAAAATGTTCTGAAGCGATTAATGAGAAACTAATTAACAAGTGTCTAAAACCACAACTTTGTAACGCTTCTTTACATAACCTGGTATGTTACTGAACATGCATAACTACTTTTCAGGAATTCTGCTTCTATAATCCAAACTTAACAAAAAATCATGATCAATGCCTCCATAATTTTTGATTAAATCAAATGAATCTTATATAGTCAACTCCAGTAAGTTTCAGCGCAGGATTTGTAAAAAACACAAAAGAGGAGCTTAGATGGATTAGCAGCATATTATTTTCAAGCAGAAATAGTTCCACTGAAATGTGAGTCCTACTCCAATACATTTGAAACAATATAGGCATGGTTGAACTGGGACTTATTATGACTTATTGCAGAAAGATTTAGTCCTTTTTTCCCCTAGAGTACATTTCTAACACAATGTATAAATCAATCATTGTAATAATGAACACTTCTGAACTAGACAAGCTGACATACTTTCTTTAAAATTATCCTCAATGTGCACTTTAAATGAAAGTAAAGCTTCAAGTCAGAGCTTTTTTTTTTCCTTTCTTTTCTAAGTCTGGAATTTCATTTACAGATTAAATTGGGACATAGAATTTTTCAGGATTTTTGAAATACAATATTCTGTATCCCAAAATACTGTACTTTTAAAATAAATTTTAAAGTGTCGGTCTCATCCAAAAGTATAAGTGGAATTTATAAAAGATAACTACAGTTCTAATTCTAAAGGACTTGATTACTAAATATGAGATTTCCAGAAGCTGTTGGAAATCTCGTGTTTCCTAGTGGATGCCTTCTGCAGGTCCTCTGCAAGGACCTTTAGAAGGTGTGAGCACCCAGTAGATACAATACGTATTATCAGTGACATTCAGTACCCTTCCAAATACAGCTTGAATCTTTCACAAAGATCCAGATGCCAGTTTCTGGAAACCAAAAATAAATTCTGCTATCTATCTATAAGTCACAGAAAAGAAAACATTCTAGTATGGGGGAACATTATGAAGCTGAATATGATGGTTCCTTCTCCAGATATAAAAGACTGGGAGTGACACAGGAGGAAGAGAGCCAGCAGCAGACCAGCTCTGCTGCACTGGTCTCCATCAGGTCCCTTTGAGGGACAGGCTGCTGTAGTTCTCATTAATACTCCAACATTACTTCAAACACTGACCAGCTGTCTGGAACCTGCTTTCCTCCGTTGAGAGGTGTTTGGCTTACCTCCAAAGTTCCCAACTTTCTGTTTTGACTGAGCTACACCCTCTAAGCAACTAGAGCAAATGCACAGCCCATGAAAGCCACAGAAGCATTACAAAACACTAAAAAGTTCTAAAACTAACAGTAAAGCCTCAGCTAAAAATGAGTCATGCCTTTCCCTGGCTGCAGGTCTTAGACAAGCTATTTTGCTGCAGAAATGTCCTTTTGTCAAATCTGCTACATTGATAATCCCTTCACGCCTGTAAAAAAGTACAAAAGGAGAACAGTACATTACAATACAGCATTAAGACTTTTGATTCTTCTACTCACTTGTCGCTCTGAGTTTTCTTGAAGTGCTTCAAGTGTCTTTTCAAGCTGTGCTTTTTCTTTCATCAAATCTTTACTCAAATTTTGACTGTTCTGGAGACTTTGTTTCTCTTGGCTAATTTCATTCTCTAGCTCTTCGAGCTATGGAAATAAAACCAAATTTTTTAAAATGTACTTAAAATGACAATAGCATTACTCTTAGCTGGGTTGAAGGTACCCTTGCAGAAATGAATAAAGAAGGCTAAAGGAAAGAATAAAATAAAATTTTCTATTCTCTACCTGAAACAATTCATCTCTTCTAGGAATAAGTTTACTTCTGCCAGAATTTTCTCCCTGGCTCAGAAGAACATATCCATAAAGTACTTTGGCATAAGAAAACTGGTCAGATTTTATTAGGCTCTGGATATTTTCCCAAGAATCTTTTTCTTTCTTTTAAAATTCCATTTTAGTGAGATTTATACTGCTCCTCTAAGTCTCTTTTAGCTTGCAAGGGTTGAATGTTGTTTGATCTTACTTAACTAGTTCAAGAGATACTTACGATGATTCCTTGGGAATTAAATATACAGGTTTGTTTTGTCAAACGGCTCCAACTCTCTTAATGTCACCCCGCAGCAAAACTATTTATGAGTGAAATAACCAAGTGTGATTTTTCTGTCACATCTAAGTTATAATTAGTTATTTGGAAGCAACACATTGGTAAACAATCATCTGCTGCAAGTTTTATATACTACGTGAACTCTGTCCACATTCCCCAGTCCTAGAGCAGTCCAGATATAACTCTGACCCCTGGCAGGGGAAATACTTTTAGAAACAAATTGTCTGAATTATACATTAAATTGGTGCGAAATAATACTGAGAAATAAAATCACAAAAAGACATTAGAATGGAATTTGTTCCTTAGTGAATCTATTTGTTGATTGGAAATATGTAAAAAGCATGGCATCAATTAGGCCAGGACCTGAATTAAATCGTTCTCTTAGGACGAGAATACTAAGGCTTCAGCAGTCGTCTGCTTCTCTCTCCCTCTTCCTCCCAAATTCAGATTTTCCTGGACCCTCACTTAGCAGATTAATGCATTTTTACAGGGATATTGGCACTTCCACTGTTTTTTCGCAAAGGAGAAGTAACTGGCTCAGTCGCCCCAGCAGAGATGCAGTCAGCCTCCATCTGGGAACCAAACTTTACCCATCACCTGCCCAGCTGCCAACTGGGTACTGGCAGTTCCTGTAGTCACTGTATCTCTTAAGACTCTGTACCAGTGGTTTAAGAGAAAGCACATTCAGATAGAAGTAGACTATATATATAGGATTCATAACAGACATTTTCTTCAACTTCACACCTGTTTCTGAAGTGACCACTGTTCAGAACATTGTTTTTAGGGGCAAGTGTGAAAAAGGACATGTTGCCAGACATCCAAAGTGGTAAGAACAGTATCAGATAACTACAGGGACCTACTATTGCTTGCCTCCTATACCTATTCTTTTCTTTTGTATTCTTTCTAGGTGGCTTTCTGGTACTGTACAGAAACCAAAAGCAGCACACAGGTTGCTGCAAAAAATACCACGTTGTTAAGAAGTCAGAAAAAGCACAGAAGTATGGAATACAGAAGGGATTTCTTTCAATTTACTTTTTTTAATTATCTCTTACCCACTCATCTCTAAGAATAGTCTCTCTAACATCTGACACAGCTTTTACTTCAGCAGGTATTTCAGGAACTTTAGACATTTCAATCCACTGTAATTAGTCCTCATATGTATTTGATATACATGATTTGGAGAATAAAATATTGTAGATTAGCACAGATAAATCTGACAAACTCCTCCTCGCTTGCTCATCAATTCCTTGGCCCATTTTCCCTCAGTTATGAATGAGGACACGTGACCAAGTTTTCTGCTTAGGTGAAGACTGATATGTCTATGTACACATACTTTCCCCTGCTTAATAATTACAAAAATTAAAATAATGTTCTCAAATATCATAAACCACTTTCATTATTCCTTATGTCCCCAATATTAACATATTGATTTTTTTTTCTCACTGATAAAAGACTTTTCTGAATAAAAACGTCACATTCTTACATCAATAAAAAAGTATAATTAAACAAGAGAAAAACCTTTTTTTACCATAAACTTACAAACAGCATAACACCATTTAGACCCTAGTAATACTTTACCCAAAATAACAGCAACTCATAAAATTGCCCTTTAGAATTAGGCAACGCATACACAATGCAAGCATACAGTGATGATTACCTTCTTGCTAAGTCTTTGGTTTTCTTTTTCCATTTTCAGAATCCTTGAACTACTGCCTTCTGCAGAACCCACTGCGCTTTGTAGTTCTTCCACTGTCTTCAGCAAGCTTTGGTTTTCCATTTCCAACTTCAGTAACCTGCTTGATGTCAGTTCATTTACTTCATGACCAAGCGACTTCTGTGGCACTGTAAGAAGAAAACACCATTTAAAAAAAAAAGGTTATCCATTACCTGGAGTTCTTGGACTTCGCATTTTTAGACTTAGAGGCTTTAGAAGCCTTTGATGGTCCTCCAATACCTCCTTGGTGAATAGAGCTATTTAGGAGTAATGACCCATCCTCCTTACCCGACAGACAACATTGCAGATGCATACAAAGACATGTCATACTCACTGAATTTCATTGAATTTTTTTGGAGTTGGAAGGGACCATAGAGATCATCTAGTCTAACTCCCCTGCCGAAGCAGGATTGCCCAGAGCTAGAGCATGTTGCTCAGGACTGCAACCAGGCAGGTCTTGAAAATCTCCAAAGAAGGGGACTCCAAGACCTCCCTGGGCAGCCTGTTCCAGGGCTCATGGCTACAGTTCCCAGTCACAGCAGAGATTTGTTTCCTGCAACTGAGGACACATCTCAAAATTTCCACAAATCCTTTGTATGGGATCCAGCGTATGACCAAATATGCTATATTTGGAAGAATCAAAATTTTTGCCACAGCTATCTCTGCAAACAGTTACTCTGAGAAGCCTTAACAAATCTTTCTTAACTTTGAGAACAGTAAAGCAAGAAGACATGATATGGGCTATGTGGTATAGAAGTTTACACGGCAACACAATGTAACTCCAACAAATTTATGGGTTTTACACCTCTGCCTAAGTGAACAAGAATTACAAGAATGAGATCTTTAATGTACGATGTATCTCCAAGGATACAAAGGACTGCAAAAAAAACCCCAAACACAACAAAAACAAATACAAAAATAACCCTCAAACAGTCACATCTCTCCAGAGGACAAAAGATACTGTACTTTAGAAGTCAGGAGCTGTAATTTCCTAATGCTATCCAGCCTCTGAGCTTTCAAGTTTTCTATTTTATCAGTTTGACAGCATTACAATGTTTACCTTCAGAAAGTTCAGTAGTCCTATTTATCTGTTCAAGTTCCCAGCCAAGATGCAATGATTCATCCATACTTTGTTTCTGAGCCATTTCTAGAGTCATATTTTCCTCCATGAGTTCCTCAATCTTCTTTCTGTCCATATCACGCTCCTTAAAAATTATTTCACATATAACTAAAAAAAAAATGCCTCAACATGCACAAAATATTTTAATATCTAGTATGCCACAGAGAAATGCCAAGTACATTTCTGATTTGCTAACACATAGTGAGACACAGGGAGGAACAGACAAAATAATGGAGAACTTAGAAAAAAGTGTAACAACCAGTAAAGAAAAATATGCAGAGAAGAATCTCTTCTCATCATAACCTATGGCAATGACTACTTACTCTTTTTCAAAGTTCACTTCTCTCAGAACATCAGGAAAGAAAGTACAGATGATAAGCACAGCTTGGTAGCACACACAAAAAACAAACGGACAGAGAAGCAAAATTTCACCTTCTCTAAACTATCATAAGACTACTTTGATGCAAAAAAGCTCTAACAGGACTGGGGCCATGACAAGAGAGTCTCACCAGGCTCTTTATAAACCCTTTTCCCCACACATGCTACTTTAACAGAAAAAAGCTGCAGCTGCAACTCCCAACATTTTACAGAAAATGAAAGTAATCAGAAGGTAATAATCTGTCACTCCTTAAGGAAAAAAAAAAAAAAAAAAGCAAAGCACCCAGGCAAATTATGACTTTATATTTTAGAATATTTAGTTTTTGGAGAAGAACTGGTTAAAATAACCTCTTTTGTCTAAATATTTAAGTGCCAACAACCTATCTTCACATTAAAAAAGATTTATCCTACTGTTCTTACTAATGAGTCTCTATTTCTTATCATCATATTTTAGCTGTCCGATTAAACACTGCACTGCCTTAGAGTACTGCCTTTGCAATTTTTCCTTCCCAAGGCAGAACCAAAGCTACTGCAGGAAACCCTATCTGAAAAGCGTTGGTAAATCAAGAATTACCTTCCCCCTCTCCCACACCATTTTCACTGGAAGTTCTTCTTTTATTAAAAATAGAAATAGAATTCAATACATATCAGTTGTCTTTGTCGTACTCCATTTATACTTACCATGTCCATATCATGTAATTTAGCTTTTAATTGAAGATTCTCTTTTTCTAACTCATGTAATTTATCAGAACGGGCTCGAGTCCCTTCTAATTGATCTTCCAACATTGTCTTTGTTTCTAGCAACACTTGATTGTCTTCCTTTAACTCCTGCAAGAATTAAACAACCAAAAAATCTCAACAAACGTATTTCCTTATTCATACAAACTTTGATACACATCGTAACTAGATTTAGTTGCTCCGATGCCAAAACATTCACTTGGAAGCTGTAACAGACTTTATGAAAAAGAAATTTACAGCAATTCCACATAACTGTAACATGAATTTTTTTATTAAAAGAAAATCTTACATAACTTAAGAGAAATGAAACGATACCTGAACCATTAAGAATAAATAAGGCGTTCATAATTACTATCAAAACATAAAAATCTCTTTGATCTGAGATACAATTTGAAGAGATATACTGCACATATATGAACTACAGCTAAGCAAAAGGCTGACATCAAATAAAAATTACAGGTGTCAGGCTCAACACAAACAAAAAGAAGTACTTCACACACCATGTTAACTGAATTGTGGAGCTTACTGCTGCACAATTGTGTAGGTGAAAAGGCTTACATCTGTTGTGAAGTTATTTAATTCATGCAAGAGAAGGCCCAAAAGCTCAAAAGTATCACCTCTGAGTATGATTTTCCTAAGCAGAGACTGCTGGAGACCGGAAAAGCACAATAGGAAAGTATTACCAAGTGCTTGACCAAGTGCTTTTACTCTCCTCTAAGCACCTACTATTGGCCACTGTCAAAGACTGGAGACTGATGCAGACGTTCAATCCATAACTTATTACCAGACTGAACTCCCTAGTATTTGGATTGTAGGAAATGGAGAACAAGATCTGAGAGTAATTTCCTACAGATCATGATTAGGTTTACAGGCAATTGGGCAAATTTACTTAAGTCCAAAGTCAGGACATGATGTTGAAAATCCAACTGCATGCTTAAAATACAGAAAACCATATTCAAAAGTCTTATTGAATTTATGTACATAGAGCATTTTTTTTACAGGCATCTGATGAAAATAATAGATGTAAAAGCATATAACTGGCAATTTACTCATGGAATATGATACTCCCGTGTAAGCTGATAAATTTTATTTCTCACTAAAGCTACTATTAGAAGTTTTGGATGAATGATCTACAAATTAAAGAAATTTGGGGGTTGCCTTGCGGTTTTTGCCCTCTCATCACAGCATGCTGTGACATATGAGGTATACATTCATTAAAAGATTTTAAGTTTTTAACATTCAATGAAAGAAGTCTCTTTCCAGAGAATGTTATATCACTGGCCATTAGTACATGGCGTTTTTCAGATGTGATAACTAGAATATTGGTGATATTTTATCATGTCTAGGCTGCAGTTCTGTGGGAAGAAAATCTGGAGGCTACCACAGTTCACAATTTTGAGATGTTCTTTAGGAGCTGCTCTATTAGAAGGTGTAGAGAAAAGTCATCTTTCCACTATATTCAGAACTGGCGAAACCATAAAGTATGAGACCCCCTTTCAGGGACTCAATTTTAATAAAGATACGAATTAAGACAGAACCTAGAGAAACAAAAAAACAAACATCCACCTTGTAATGCAGAATGCTGTGGGGACTGCAGAACACAAAGAGCTAGGAGAGAGGACACCTCACATGTCACGCTCTTCAGAGAAGAAAAAGGCTGCCATGAAAGGCTGCAGACACTTCATCACTCGAGTCTTAAAGCATCGATTAATGCCAAACATTCATTTGGAGTGGTATGGGTATATAAAAATACCTTCCCTAAAGCAGGAGGACTGAATGAATTCCCAAGATCCCATCTAGGCTTGTGAATTCAAGAGGCCACATTAAACAAAGAAGTTATGTAAAAATATTCTGTATCATAGTTCATCTTAATATCTTGGTTTTGCTTTTTGGTTATTTTTACTCTAAAGAAAAGGTAACAACTATCTCAACTACATCTAGGGAACATAGTATTTTTTCCAGCAAGCACTGATTTCAAGTTCTCCCTGCTTTTCTAGGAGCCCTTCCTTTCTAATGACCACCTTGAAAATTTTTTTTTAAACTTTCATTAGTTTTGATTCCCACAAGTAATTGCTTCTTTCACAAATTCCGACACCTTGGCATTTGCCCAACAAATTTGCCATTTACAGAGAGAATGATGGCCTAATAACATCCTGCACGCTGATGATTTGTTCCTAAACTTCCAATTCATGACAGAACTGCAAGTCTCTCCTGCCTGGTGTCAGTGCGTCTTTTCTTGGTATATTTTATCCATGGAAAGCCATTGTCCTATACTCATTTATGTGTACAGCCACTATTTCCTCAACACTTCACTTTGAAAATTACCCTCTCCTAGGAGACCCACATGAGGAGAAAGGAATTATTACATTTATAGCCAATTTTTAATTAATTCCTCCTTGGGTTTCTCAATACATAATATATATCCTAAACACAGGCTCCTACTGATTTTGCTAGCTTAGAGCTATGGTGAATACTGCTGACCTCAAATGAAACTGCATGCCATTAGACACAGGGGTTCTTACCTAAAAACCGTAATTTATCACAACAGACCGACTATCATCTATCCCAGAGCAAGAAGCTATAACACTGTTTTTACATCTCAATGTTTAAGTCATTAAAATAACTTTGAAAAAGCCACAGCAAACAAAAAATGATGGTTATTCGGTAATTTTTTTTCTTAGTATACCTCCACTCTAGCTTTGTAGAATTCAATATCATGCAGCCTCTCTTTATACCGGCTGACTTCACTTTCAAGCTTGTCGACTCGAATTGCCTTCTCACGAAGAGCATCTAATTCATCTCTATACACTCTGGCAGAACGGGCATCTGAGAGTAAATTCATATTCTAGAAAATATGAAAATGAAGATATTAAAGGCAAGAGTACTGGACAGTACATGCTGAAGGATAACGTAGCTGCTTCATTATTTAAATTGGGGTAAAAAAGCCAAGAGAGATCATAAGTTAATTGTGAGAAAGGTAAAGAAAAAACCCATCTATTTTAGAGGCTCAGTCCAGAGGATGTATTTCCAAGAAAACTGCATTGCCTTTTTTCAAGGAGAGGCATTTACACATTTGTAGATTTCAAAACAGAACATTTCTTTTACAGACAATACTCGCAAAAGGACCCCAATAATTTATGCACTCATATCCTAATGATAAATGAATCGGATGTTTTCCTTCATGATCAACTCAGACTCAAAGCTTAAAGAAAACCAGACAAAATTTGAGCGCATTGCTTTTGAGAAGTATTCAGTGCATGTGCACTCCTAGGATATGTTGGTGGTAAATTGCTTGAGAGTGGTGAAAAAAACCAGAAGAAATACTAACCTAACTCAGAATATTTTTCCAGCATACTAGACCAAATAAAGGAATAAATTACACAAGATCATGTTCAGAGTGCAAAATTAAAAAATGCATGAAAATATACTTCCCAGTACAAAAAAAAGCGGGGAGTGGGGGTGGGGGTGCCACCAGTGGTGGCAGCTTTTTTTTGGCCATTTTTTTTTAAAACGATAAATTTACAAAACCCATACCTCTTGCTGAAGTCTCTTTAGTTCAGTTTCCATCTGTTCCAGTTCTTGCTTACAGTCAAGCAACTGCTCAGTCTTTTCCTCACTTAAAAGAGAAAACACAACACAATCAAATATGACTGCAAAACTTGGTAATTATCATCTCATTTGAGAACAAAACACTGAGATTATGCAACCCAGAATTTCATGGACATCAGACTGTAAAACTTAGGTATGCCATTACACTTTAGGTATTCTTCAGGTTTTAGTCTATATCTAATCTTTTTAACTTGGTCAGATTTTTTGTAGTCCTTTAAGCTGTTTTTCATTAAGATTTCCTACTTATGTGGGGCAGAAAACATTAGGGTGTAACAAGGGATTTTTTTGTGATAAGGGATTTTTTTGGAAGGGGGGGGGAGGATGGGGAGGCAAAAAACTCCAAACAATGCACATGAACAGGCATCAAGTGATTCACATCCAAAAGTAAATGTAGAATAATTTGAAAACATACATTGAAAAGGTCCAAATATTTTCCAGGAGAACCAAACAATGATCATTGATATATCCTGTCACAGATCAAGTAAAGCCAATTTTAAAAGTACTTTTATATTTTTGCAATTTTTCTTTTTCTTACAGAGAAGAATTAAGGTTTTCAGGTGCCTTTACTCATTAGAAGGCGGCACCACTTAATCGCCATAATTTTATGAAATGCATAATGAATTGTATTTTTATGGAACAACAGTGTCTGCTTTAGTCTATTCAGAAATTTGTAATAAAAACAATTTGACATATAATACTACAATTTTTACAAGACTCATTCCTAACTTCCAGATAACAGTTATTTCTCAACACACAAAAAAATCAGTTTGTTAAAAAATGAGTTCATTAAACAATGTGTAAGTGAAAGGGAAATATTTAATTCACTCAAAGTCACAGAATACCTAATTTTCAAAATACAATTGCACTTCAGAAAAAACAGTATTCATGGTTGAAAAAACCTGTCATATCCAAAATGTTATATCCTTAAAAGATATATTGCATATTCAAACATGTTCCTGTATCATTTAGTATTTTGGAATACACACATGAAACAAAATAGAAGTAGAAAAGCAGGAAATTGGATAATTTAATGGTCTGAAATCTATAATACAATCTAAAAGCAATCATACTAACAAAAAATATACTTGTTTTAAATGGAACTACAATCATTATTTTACAAAGGGAGCCAATCTCACAATGAATGATCTTTTTGCAATTATACATAGCTTCAAAAAGGTTGTTGACAACCTACAAGTATACAAGGGTTCATCTGCAACATCACTCTCCATAGTGTCCCTGTCCACTTTCCCTCTATGTGGATGTTAAGAAATCATACAGAAATACAAAAGTATTCTGTATTATGTTAGATTACAGCAGCTTTTCTTTTAACATTCATAATCCTATATTATTTTTCTATATAGAAAAACACACAGGACTGAATATAGAAAATTAGGTGCACTGTTTCCAATTCTGGAGTTCCTATATGATAAGCCTCAAATCGCTGTTTTGCATCCAACTGTTGGTACATGATGCTGCAAAGAAAAACAACCTTAACAGATCTTTTGTACGATATTCTATTAGCTGCAGGGCATACTTAATCAGATATGAAGGTTTGTTGCCAAAACCAGATTATAAATAAATTTTAAGATTAATATTTTCAACTCTGGAATGAATCTAATTTTAAATTTATCAAATAAATACAGCATTTAATACCAAATGCTACAGCAGAAGTTAATTTATCAAAGTCTAGTATTTTAAATATACTGCTACGTGTAAAGGAAATTTATTTACAAATTGAATTCAAATGGGAGTGCAAAATGTGAAATGTTCCAAGCCATCACTGTTGCCCTAATTGCATGCTTCAGCTACGGACTAGAGAGGATTGTACTAAATTATACAGAACATACCACTGTTCACTGTTTAGGCTATCTATTAACTGTCAATCACACTAATAACAGCAATTTTTTCACTAATTTTCTTGGTGCAGCTGTTTATAGAATATCCTGGGCGGGCTCATTTCAGTAGACACATAATGATACAGACATCAGAAAAAAAGAGCCATATCTTTTTGTCCTCTATTCTTCATGAAGATCCAAGATGTAGTGGGGGAAGGGGATCCTCTGAGTAAATCAACCAGATACTTAATCCAGCCAGTTAGAGATGATCTGATCAACCGACTCTGATAAGAGCAGACCAGTGAGCTGATAATTGTGACTTTATGCTACCTTCAACTTTTAATTTAATTTTACTTGTCCCCTCTCTCCACAAGATATGCAGGATTAAAAATCTTTATGTTTTTTCTAAACTACAGGCAAGTTACTATACATATTGAATCTCTTTAGATTTAACATCTGCATTTTAAATTCCAACTGCACATACTTTACTCTGCTAAAACAATATTACACACATTGCTATAGGGAGAAATAGATTCCCCACTGGCCTATTATCATTTTTTTCTCTTTAAATAACTCTTCATTATTGCCCAGATTTGATCCTAGGCTATGAAGACAGACTAAGTACCCACTGATACTTACTGAATCAGTTTTCTTAATAAAATAGGAGGGATAAAAAAGGTTTTAATTAGAATATGAAAAACCAAGAAACAAAGATCTTTTTTACAACGGGGGTGACTTTTCACAGTACTCGGGTGAGGTGAAGGAAGGGAATGTAGCCCTTAGCTAAGGGGTCAGCAGCAGAGGGAGAAGAGAGCATTCCCGTAACTGGATGAGCATAGCAGGTTGGAAACTGTATGAAACCATAACTGACTCAAGCTATAAAATTTACTCATTTTACAAATTACATTATTCCTCAGACATAAATAACCACCCCTGCCAGTGGGTGTTTGTTCAAATATAGCTAGTTTTTCAGAAAGTTCAGAGCACAAAAGATACAAAATTACCATAGCTCTAGTTCACTGATTTCAGTATGTTTATGGTTAAAACATCAATATAATTTGTAATACAGATTAAGACAAACACAGATGAAAAGCTGTATTTGTCACACTGGTCCACAAATATGTTTACATGCTAAAAATATGTTTCCTGGGGTGCAATTAACTAAAAAAAAGCATTTAAAACTAATTTACCATTTGAAAGAATGAAGAATACGTCTAGAGCACTACTTTGTGCAAAATCAACGCGATTTTAAAACCCTACAACTCTCAACACACTTCTGCAATACACGTGTACTCACAGCTCTTGCCTAAGCCTTCTTATCTTTGCTTTGGCATCTGCTAGCTCTACTGACAGGTGCTGTCTGCTTTCAGTGCGTTTCATGCCAGGAGATCCACAAGGTGATTGTGCTGCTGATGCATGAGGTAGAAAACGGAGACAGTCCCGTTCCTCTGAGAGTTCAATGATAGTCTAAGAAATTTAAAAAAAAATAAAAAGAGAGAAAAAAAGCACAGAATTGAATTCAGAGCGCCATTTATGTCAGAAACTACTATCATTCACTGCCTTAATAAATCAAAGACTGAAAGGAGGCAAGCATAATAGAAAAGGTTTGCCGTGAAAGAAGTTAGAAGCCTTACATACACCTCTACACCTAAAGCAAATAGCCACAGCTACTTAACAGCACCATTTGGCTATTCTTAAAACTACTCAAATTTAGACTTCCAAGTCATAGAAACAGAGGTGTTTAGGCTGAAAAATCCAGCCAGTTAGAGATGATCGTTTAAGATCATCAAGTCCAACCATTAACCTAACACTGCCAAAACCACCACCAAGCCATGTTCCTCAGCACTACGTCTGCATGTCTTTTATATACCCCCAGGGATGGTTACTCAACCACTTCCCTGGGCCATTTCTTCCAATGCTTGACAACCCTTTCGGTGAAGAAATTTTTCCTAATACCCAATCTAAACCTCCCCTGGTGCAATGTGAGGCCATTTCCTCTTGTCTTGTCACTTGTTACTTGGGAGAAGAGACGGATGTCCCCCTCGCTACACCCTCCTTTCAGGTAGTTGTAGAGAGTGATAAGGTCTCACCTCAGCCTCCTTTTCTCCAGGCTGAACAACCCCAGTTCCCTCAGCTGCTCCTCATGACTTGTGCTCCAGACCCCTCAAAAGCTACATTGCCCTTCACTGGACACGCTCCAGCACCTCAATGTCCTTCTTGTAGCGAGGGGCCCAGAACTGGACACAGGATTTGAGGTGGGGTCTCACCGGTGCCGAGTACAAGTGGATGATTACTGCCCCAGTCCTGCTGGCCACACTATTACTAATACAGGCCAGGATGCTATTGGCCTTCTTGGCCACCTGGGCACACTGCCACAAAATTATCAGTACTTAGTACAGATTCAGTAATGAAAAGGCATGAATTCCTTGAACATGAAGATAAATATAAAACTCTAAAGAAACGGGTGTTCTTCAGTTAGCAGCAGCATCCTTGCCAACTGAATAAAGCAACAGACCTACAGGAATATTCCTATTTCATCATACAAATAGAGGTGTTAACCTAATATGAAGATGATTCTTTTTCAAGTTACTTTTCCTTTGTATTGCGAAAAAGGTTTACCACACATCCTCTCCCCTCACAGTTAAGCTTCTGCTTTACTCGTATCAAGGCAGTGAACTGGAAAGACATTGCTAACTGTCAAAGGAATATTTGGAATAATTGCAACATGAACATAAACACAGGTCTTATCACCCTGAGAATGAAGAGTTTTCTACACAATATGCCGCTAATTTCAGGAGTTATAAGAGGTTTAGCTAAGAAGTAAAATTACTGAACAGAAAGCTGGTTCTATTCTACCTCAAGTACAAGTTACTACCTTGTTCTGCCTCAAACCAGGACAACACTCTACTGACACCACCAAGATTATTTATTTTCTTGATTCTCACACAGTATAACAATTGTACCTCGCCATAAGCTTGTAAGACCTCATCTCCTACTATGACTTCTGCTCCAGTTCACTCAAAGCTGTACAACAGGATACAGTAACATAATAGGCACCTTTCAGTGACTGGCTTGTGAACTGACAGGTTACCGACTCCTGGAAACTTCAGCTGATAGAGCTTCGGATTTTCTGTTTTCAACTACAGATGAGTGTTATTTAAAGTGGTTTCAGAAGCTGCTTATATGAAGAAGGTCATCTGCTATTATCTTTTCTAATTTGTCACAGTATTCAACAACTAGCATGCACACCGTAACTACCTCATACAACTTTCTGGCAGGAAGGAAGCCCTGCTTAAATATGCTAACAGAACGCATATTAAACCATTAGTTATAAAAATGGTAAGTTGTATCATTTGCAAAAAATTATTTCTTATATTTCTCTTATGCAACAAACCATATCCATACCTCTGAGTGCTCATCTCTTTCATCTATAAGTCTTTTTAAATGTAACACCATATTTTTCAAGAGAGGTTCAACATATTCTTGTGTCAATACAATGACATCCATCCACTGCAGATCAAACACGTTTTCCTGATTATGAGTTACCTACACGGAATGAAATGGAAGAGAAAAAAAACACCCTCTTTAAATTGTAAGAGCAGAAAGCAAGCCCAAGAAAATAAAGCTGCAACTCTATGGGTTAGATTCTCTAGAAATGGCACGAAAAAAATATTTAAAATAGAATAAATTGTACGTTATGGGATAGTTTCCTATCTACCTGAAGGTAGTAACTTGTACTTCTGGCAAAATAAAAGCAAAAGGTGACTAGGACATAATACGCATTACATACATGGGATTTGATTTGTATGCTCTAAATAAGTTTGCATTTGAAAATTTCACTGAAGTCAATTTCCTGTAAAATTCTAAGAAATTCTTGGAGCAACATACTTGCTCCCTGCTACTGTTTTAACATTGTAATCCAAAAGAGTTTGATCATGAAATATTTTTGTAAATCAAGTTAGAAAAGAAAAGCATATTTTGCTTACTAAAAACAACAGTTATACAATCACGAACTTGATTACTTGCTTTTGAACAAGTGTAATTAATCTTCTTACAGTACGATATTCCACCTCCAAAAAAAAATTAAATGCACAAAAATAACAATATACCTCTTGAATATGGGCTGCAACAGCTGCTCTTGTGTCAAAATCCAGACCTTGGATTCTTTCAATAAATTCTTCTTTTTTCTGACACTAAAAATAAAGATATCTATTTTATGTACATACATATATAAAAAAAAAAAAATCACAAGTATTTTCATTCTTCTTTTGTATTTCTAAGAGTGAAATGTGATAAATTTGAAATTATAATGGTCACATTGCTAAATTATTACCCAATTCTGTTGACATGGTTAATGCCATGTTATAGTAATTATAACAACTTTCAACACTAATAAAATTACAGAGAAAAACCTATTGAAAAGGGGGAAGGAAGAGGTTTCTTAAAATAGCTACTTTTTTTTTTTTTCTTTCTTTCTTTATAGTATCAGGTAAAGTAATAACATTACAATTAATAAACTATTAGAAATCCTACATACACAGTTTGCTATATTCATACAATAAAATATAAGAAGCGTGCAGCTGTAGCTGTTTTAACTGTAAGAATATCCATACTTTCAAGGAATGCAATAGTACCACTAGAGAAAGGAAGGTCAAAATTATATACCACCTCAGACATTAAAGTAGTAAGAAAAGAGATAGGTAACACTTAAATAATTTCATACAGTTACAGACTTATATCAAACTTACCTGAACTGCACAACCAAGTAAAAGCAGGAGGAGTTTTTTTATTTCTTCAATACCTGGCTCTAAGAAGAAAACGACAAAACAAAAGGTAGGTGTAAAATGGTAATTGGGATTTCTTCCTCCACCCCTCAGAAAACATCAGGTTTTCTCATTATTTTAATATAATTTATGTTAACCTAGTTAGGAAAATAAGAAAATGAAGAAACCCCCATCTTTCCAGGTTTCAGCTTAGTCCTTTTTGCCATTTAACTGCCAACGTTCAGTGTTTAACAAATAGCTTAACATCCACAGTAGTTCCAAATGGAAAAAACATAATTTTAGCCCCTTGTAAAGCAAAACTTAGGAGTGACATTTTCAAAAGTGCTTTGGAGACCTACAATCAAGTTTTCAACTGTTATTTCAGGTATCTCAAGATACTTACAAAAGCGCTTAAGTTATTTGCCACCCCACAGCTGTAATAGTTTGGTGACAAGTTAATTTAAACTAGTTTATAAAGCTTTATTAGATATTCTAATCTAAACATCTAAAAATCAAAATGTATTTCCAAATCTGGCTTAAGCATCTTAATCTCCAAAAGAAGCTTAAGCTACAGAACTCTGTTTGCAGATTAGTAAAGATGTTTCTTACTTTTTACACGCAGAATGTCCTTGTCCTGCTACTAAATATGTTCTCTATCTAGAATATATGCAACCATAAATCAAATGCTTTGAGGATGGCAAAACAGCTTAGGCTAGTTGGAATTAAAGTCTATATGGTCATATATCATTTTGCTTTACTGTAATAGAAAACACCACCCATTGGGCTATCTAGGCATAAAAGGGTCCTAATAGCATCTTTCCTAAATATACTCTGGATTACAGCCAATAGTTTATTTCATTGTTAGCTATCCAGACAAAAGCTATGCTGTCAAACACAGCAATGCTGGGTCTGGCTAGAAATCTCACCTTTATTCTTCAAAACTGTACTCTGCAACACAGCTGGTGTAACTGCTACCATCACCAACAGATTCAGTCTAAATAGCAAACACCACAGCGAACGTCTAGCACGGACAGAAGTATGCACAGTCATTCTTGAACCTGACCTAAGTGACTGAAGTCCCTTTTTCTTAAAGGACTCAGTGATCACATATGAGCTCCAATGATCACAAGACAATTATAAGCATCTAAAGCAAAGCTCAAATAGAACTTTCTTTCCAAAATGGCAGTTTGCAATCTTCTACATTGGGCAACTAAGTCTATTTTGGATGAGCCCCCACATATGAAAGAAGTAACCATTCACTTACAAGCACTTGAAAAATTGACCTTTGGTTTGATCCACTAAAGTATTTTGTAAATGTAAAACTGTACATTTGCAACTGTAAATGTTGCAAATGTAAAACCCTTCTCAAAAAGTTATATGAGGTAATCTTGATCAAAAGAGGAAATTAAAAAGAAATCAAGAAAATACCTAAAAGGATACAGAACGCTCAAAGACTTTGACTAGCTTTCAGTAAATAGTCAAGCCTGCTGCCATAAAGCAGAGATGAAAGATAGATGCTAAGCTTCTCCACCTTCCTGATAGCTTCAGGAGTTCCCTGTGCATTATAATATTAATTAGAGAGCCTTTTTTCAACACTGACTCAACCTGCTTCTTTTGGAGGCAGATACATATAATCCCAATGAACATGTAATGTTTAAATTTTTCAAAAGAGGTTTGTCAAGTAGATATGTTACAAAGAACATGAGCTTAAATGGGAGATCTTTAATCATTTATACATTTATATCTTGTATCCTAAAGACTTGAATTGTGAAGTCTTTTACATAGAAACAGAAAACATCAATGAACACCTTTCATCAGAAGCACAGTACTTCAGCTAAAGAAGGGGAATTCTACCTGGCTGCCTGTCTTAATAAAGGTTAGCCAGAATACTGTAACAGAAGAAATCCATCCCAACATCTTGCATCCTACATTCACTTATCCCAATAAATTAATCACTTTTTTTTTTTTAAGCAATCCCTGAACTCCTCTTTGAATGTTAATTTGCTCACTGCTTCAGCATCTCAACTGGCTTTTAAAAGCCTGTCTGAATATTGCTTCCATGTCTCTCCTCCACAGTCCCTAAAAGAACATGGCAAAATATTGAACAACCTCAGCTTCCCACTGCTACCAACCACCTTGAATGTTTTTCTTCCTTTTTCTCCATCACAACTACAGAAATAGACAATGCTTTTCTATATCCTCCAACTTGCTGCCTGAACTTTGTCCCTACCGTATTCTATCCTTTGATCTTCCCTGCACTCACCCTTATCCCTGACTTTCATGTCCTCTGTAGCCTTCCATCCTCCCTTGGCCTGCTCTCTCAGAAATATGAACTTGTTTTAATCCTTGCTCTTCCCCCGTGAAAGAACATTCACTCGTCATTATCTCCTTTCTCCTTTTCCTCTGTAATTTAACATTTACAGTCACAGGCTGTAGCTCATCTCCTCCAGTTTTCTCCTAAGACTGGCTTCCTGCCAATTAGCTCAACTGACATGTTTCTTGATAAAGTCTCTGATGACCTCTTTTTTACCAAAGCTCAAATCCAGCATTCTATCTGCATTTTCCTTGATTAGCCAGCTGCCTCTGACACAGGCAAACACATTTCTTTTCCTGAAATCTTATCTGCTCTTGCCTCCTGCAATTTGTCATCTTCTGGTATTTCTTTACTTATCATTCCTTAAGTGCAAAGGCAAAAAACTGGGACATATTTATGAAAAAAAAAAAATCACAGCTACAGCCTAAGCTTTAATGGATGAAATCCTAATCGTTATCAGAGAATCAACTTTTACTATGGGGGCTTGCCTTGATGCAAGCAGATTTACATAGCAAGTCCCTCAAAAAGTCACCAGGTTTAATTTTGCTACGCTTGCCCAACAAAGAAAAAAAGCATGAAAGTCCCTATAGGGATGAGGTCCTCTTCTAGTTGACACAGCAAGAGCAGTTTTAACTTTCAAAGGGGAAAGGCTCTGGACGGAACCCAAAAGAACAGGTCCATCTTCTGATTCACATCAAACTCCATGATGAATTCAAGCAGGAATCTGAAACGTCCTCAAGAATATTGTCCATATATAAAAAATATTTTTAATATGTGGACTATGCTACAATACAGTCCGTATTTTCTCACAATAAACCAATAATGTCCCCACAGGAGAGCAATGTGTACACTACCACCCATTCCAGTTGCGAAACCACAAAAGCTACATAGACTTAGCTGAGGTCCCAACACCAGAAGAAGCTTTCTTATTAGTTAAAGCAGAGGTTTTTATGTTTACAACTGAATACTAAATTATCTTTGTGAGGTTTTGTAGTGCATTTTTAATAAAATTTCATCTTATACTAGACGATATTGTTAAGGCATATTTTGTCTCAGTATCTTAAAGAGAATAAAAAACATCACTACAAAAACAATACTATGAATTGTGTTTTTTAATCTGTTTTTTCACTAAATCTGGTCTCTAGGCACACCCATGGAGTCTTTTGAAAACCTTAAGAAAGTCTGGAATCAAAATATAAAACCATATTGGATTCTATTCTTTTGGAAAAGAAGTAACCACATTCACACTTCTTGGTGCATATGATAGATTACAGCATCTACACATATGAAAACTTAAAAGGCTGTGACCTCAGAAGCAAAAGCAGCAATATTCAAAAGCAGAAAGTAAAAAAAAAAAAAAAAAAATTAAATCAAGATACCTACAAAAATGGGATATATGCAGATGCGATATGGAAAGCATCAACGTTATGAACCCTGGAATTGAAAAGTGAGGTAACACAGATGGTTTTTTTTGCTCATGACAAAAATCTTGTCTCACATACACGGAAGCATGGCATGTAAGACATCTTAAATAAACAAAAAAAGCCAGGGGAAGCTACACAGCCTGTTAGAGTAGTTCCTAACCTCTCTGCTGAGGTGCTAGAACATCAGAAGTAGAACACATGGGACACATTAGACCCAAGTAAATAAATTCTGCCCAATCCATAGTGGCTCCATGCAGGCCAGGTGTGTCTGCTCCGTGCTTCTGGAATTGAGAGCATGGTGCAGAGATTCCCAAGTGGCTGTGGATAGTCAGCTGGGTCCATACAGGCTAATTTTCTTGGTCTGAAAATTGCAACTCTCAGAGCTGGAAGCAGAGAAGGTGGGAGCATGGAGAAGACAGTGTCAGTTCAGAGGAGAAAGCAAGAAGGTCAACTGTAATATTTTTCAGGTAACGATGCAAGAGAAGCAGGAGAGTTTTGGGGAAGGAAAAACAAGGACTAGGAATCGGATCAAGTGAGATGCATTGAACTGCCAATTTTCTCAGGGGTGGCTTAGGTAAAGAAAGTTGAAGGCGTAGTAGGTAGGAACACATGAAACTTATACTTTGTCATATCAGTGGCGCACTGGTTGCCGGAAAAAGCACTTCATTTCAGTATAAATCCTAATGACAGCCAGTGAAGGTTTGGACCGCACACATTTTTGTAAACCATGGACCCTTGGTGTGAACAAAGAAAATGTTACTCATCACCATTAAACCACTTACTTGCTAGAAGAATTTACACAATCTTCTTCTAAAAGGCTCACTCCTATATGAATTTTATTTCCAGTGAAATAATACAAATTATTAACCAATATAAATTTTCATCTTAGTTAAAAATAAACTTACCAGAAAAAGGATTTTTGCTAATTATTAATACATTTGGCAAAGACATCATGATCAACTGCTGCAAATTCTCCTACAAAAGTAAATTAAAATATTACTTAAATCGTAAGTACTGAACAAAAGCAAACATCAAATGCTAACCAATACTAAAGAGAAATTATTATTACATGAGTAGTTTAAAATTTAATTTTTATTATAATAATTAAAATTAAATGTTAATTAAGGTCTTAATACATACATGTTCAATACTTAAATTATTTGAATGTAATTAAAAAAAAAACTTACAAGTATGAATTACTTCTACAAAAGCCTTGTTCTATTGGTTTGCCAGACCATCTCAACACAGTAAAATCCTCTCGTGGCAACAAGCTGGCTTATGGATTTTAAGCCAACTAGATCCTGTGTCTCAGAATGTAGCAAAACACCTTTAAATTGTTAGTGTTCATGTTTCTCTGACTGGCTTACTGCTAGATGTTTATTTTATTGGCTCTAAGTTGCATTTATACCACAAAAGATCAATTTCCTCTATTTTATGTCCATAGTCTCAGTGGCCTCGCCAAAATGTGGTTGTGAAAATTACAGGGGGTTTTGCTGCAGGTATGCTGGGAAAATCCTGAATGTAAAGGTACAAAATCCTATTTGCATGATCAGGCAGCTTTTTAGTTTGGCAAGTCCCACACACTCAAGCAGCAGCTTTGCCTATATATTCCATAGATTGTATCAATGGATAGTTTCTGTCAGCCAGTAATGGCTGTAATCGGGTCAAATCCCCAGTCTAGACAGAGCCTAATTCTTCTGAAGCAGAATAGTCCTCCTCCTGTTCCCAGATGTTTATTCACAGCAGATGCCATCCTATCAGCAGCTCTGGAGTCACGCCTTTTGTTTGTCCACAGTGACAGATTCATTAACACATAAAATGTTCATACTCAAAAGCAACATATTCCAGAACCATCACCACTTTACATCCAAAAGATAACCATTAGGTGTCATACTGTAAGCTAAAAACGTAACAGAAGTCATTTTATGTCAAATTTGAAAAATTACAATATTACTTGAAAAACACCTGTGGAAATTATTAGCTGTAACTATACTTGAAAGTTTTTACTAGTTAATTTAGGACATGAAAAAATATATCTGAATTGTTTAACACTAGACTGAAAGATACATGCTTTCATTGCACATGCCTAAGACAAATTATAAGGAGAGAGAAAATAGCTTTGACCTCCTCAAATATAATGAATTTCAATCAACTATGACTCTTGTACTTCTGAGACCTTGATACAGACAATTTTCAAATAAAAAAAAAGATACGAAGTACACCATAGGAAATTTTAAATCAATAAAGAACAGATAAAATATAAGGAATTCAGTAAGTATTTATAGCTACTACAAAATAAAAACACGTACTTTAAAAAGTGGGGGCTTGGTGGCTTTTTTGTTGTGCTTTTTTTGTAATAGCTCAAATAATTCCATGATGCTATTATAAAGCTTTTCTTACTGTGAAGCAAAGTCCAAGCAGGGATAGCCAAGGAACGTGTCCTCTATGGACTAATGACATTATCACCTCTTTTCTTATAACACCTCTACCGTGCTTCAAAGATGTCTACCACCTTTTCTGTCACACGATGTTAACTTCATCAGCAAGCTCAGTGCCACTGCTCTCAATTTGTGTTTGCTTTTGAAATTACTGCTTCTATTAAAAACCTGCAATTTGGAACCCATGTGCCCCAAAATTCATGTATTTCTTTTAACTGTTGTTTAACCTGCAAAAATAAACTAAGCCTATTTACAAAATTCTGCCTCGCTTGTACAAACTTTTACAGTTTGCTACCATTTATTTTATTAACGACTCACACATCATCTGTCAAATGACATTGATGGAGCACACATGGGAGTCACAGAAGCTCACTGCATTAAACCTCCCAAGCCCACCAAAACGTAAAGGGGGATCAGTTCTCCTGAATCAGAACAATTCCACAGTCTTATGTTGCTAGGAAATGTATAGGCTCAAAAGACTGGTTTGGGGCTTAGAAAGAGTTTGGTAATGCTGTAAGGAGGTAAAGAAGCTTCATTCAGAAAAAGAAGACACAATTGTAATTAGAGAAGAACAAAGATGATGCAGGAAACAGAAAACTTGTCTAATCTAACATAATACTTTAATTTTGAATGTTATATTCTATTGGTGCAGGTTTTTTGACAAGTACATATACAATACTAATGCAATTATTTGCTAAATTGAGATGTTTTCCACAGATGTTATGAAAACACATGGAGTAACCTAGCACAGACAAGCTCACAATAAAAAGTTTTAAAAGTTAGGGTAAGATAATGCTAAAAATCCCCATACTTATTAATACCTTATTCCTACTGTAATATTGAAGACATTAATTAATCTCAATACAGTTATTACTTTCCATGTTTCCCTACTCTCAGATTTCAGGCATCCGTTTAGAACACATACCAGACACGATGGCTGTACAGACAGCTTTCTGCAGCACTGGGGTCTGAGGGCTCACGCCCCTGTGAAAGCACACTCCACGCTACAAGAGGCCTCTCAGATTGATTCCAAAGCATCCGTCAAGCACTAGCTTTTCTCCCTTGGGTGATTTCATAGGTGACAGGAACGAAACTGACCCCCTATAGAAACCCAGTTTGCTATGCTGCTTTGCTAACCCATACACAGGTTGTGGGAAAACACTTGCTGCCAGGCTGCACTAAGTTTGAGAGGAAATAAAGTCTACAGTCCATCCTTTAACACTTTTCTCCAAACCCAACAAATGACCACAGCGCATAAACCTCCTGCATGCACATGAGCATATCTGAGTAAACATCACCACATGCTAAAAGCAATTTTAAATTTGAACAAGCATTCCAGTGTGGCCACTAAATGCCTTTACTCCTACTAAAAGGCCAGACCTGCGATGTTTGTAAGTTCCCTCACTTGCACTATCTGAAGAGGCTGCATCTCACAAGACTAGAAGCCTGAGAGATTGGGATACAAATTGGAAAATGCGTGTGCAGTTCTATATAGCTTACACTTACACAGGACAAACTTGAACAATTAAAAGCATGGTGACTGATTTTAACGTTTATTGAATAAGAATATTTTTTTATTTTTAAAAAGCTATAATAAATTATTTCTAACACAAAGGTTTGGAGCAACATTCACAATTCTGAATCACGCAAATGGGTCAGGCAACCCCAGTATCAATACAGGCTGAGGGATGAAGGGATTGAGAGCAGCCCTGCCAAGAAGGATTTGGGGTACTGGTGGATGAGAAGCTGGACATGAGCCAGCAATGAATGCTCAAACCCACAAGGCCAACAGTATCCTGGGCTGCATCCAAAGAAGCGTGGCCAGCAGGTCAAGGGAGGCGATTCTGCCTCTTTGCTCTACTCTGGTGAGACCCCACCAGGAGCACGCATCCAGCTCTGGGGCCCTCAGCATGGGAGAGACATGGACCTGTTGGAGCATGTCCAGGGGAGGGCCACAAAAATGATCAGAAGGCTGGAACACCTCTCCTGTGTGGATAGGCTGAGAGAGTTGGGGTTGTTCAGTCTGGAGAAGAGAAGGCTCTGGGGAGACTTTATTGTGGCCTTTCAGAGGGCTTATAATAAAGGTGGGGACAAACTTTTTAGCAGGGCCTACTGCAATAGGACAAGAGGTAATGGCTTTAAACTAAAAGAGGGTAGATTTAGACTAGAGAAAAGGAATGAATTTTTTTACAATTGTGGTGGTGAAACACTGGCCCAGGTTGCCCAGAGAGGTGGTAGATGCTCCATCCCTGGAAACAAGGTCAGGTTGGACAGGGCTCTGAGAAACCTGATCTAGTTGAAGATGTCCCTGCTCATTGCAGGGGGAACTGGACTAAATGACCTTTAAAGTTCCCTTCCATGGGATTCCATGATTCTAAAGGTAAGCTACCTAAATGCAAACAATTCTGCCTCGTACTGTTGCACTAGAACAGGCTGACATTGTACGGCCAGAGATGCACAGGGAATGACTTGTATTCAAATAAAGATCAATCCTGACAGAGTTTATGCCTTCTGTTGCCCCAGTTGTGACACACTAATGCCTGGTCTAAAATGACTACCGTCAAGGAAATGGAAAAGCACAGTGTCTTAGCAGGCAGCACTTATACCCACATATAGCATCTGCCAAGAAAATAACAATGTTAAGTATGTCCACGCACAAAGTGCTAGCTAGAAAGATGTAGAGTGGTTGACCACTGCAGTGAATGACAGTTGGAAATTTTCACTGTACTTTGGAGTTTCTGAGAACATGTGCATACACATGAGAAAAAACATAAAACAGTACAGGCTCTATCATGCACTTGCTGTAAGAGGCAAGTCAAAGGAGATTTTCTCCCAGATAGTCACTCTCCTGGCAGACAGGTGCAGGGAAGCCTGGAAGAACACTAAAAGACACACTACTAGGGACACTGGTGATATCTGTAGTGTCCTACTATAGCATGTCCATGTGTACTTGTACACCACTCTGTCCAGGCTCTGCATCTAGAAGGCACAGTACAAGCTCTTCCCTACCACACAAACCCACCTATTTTCAGCCCTAAATTAGCTCATTGCTGCATTTACTAAGAAATCTCATTTGATTGTATCATCTCACTGATTTTTTTCCTACTGAAAATCAAATTAATTCTAAAACCAATACATTTCATCACATTTTTCTTACAAAGATTCCATTGACAGACTAAATGCACATGTAATATTTCTCTCACAGGCACAAAACTTGCTTCGATTCAGAAAATACCAACCAATACTGCTTAATGTACTGTATGAGTAATCGAACATGCAGAATATCCATTATATAAACAGACCGTTTTTTACATACAAGTGTTTCCAGACTACTACTATAACTGCAAACTGTGTAATAAAAGATTTGGCCAGATTTATAAACAACTATCAATACGAGTATCTCAAATCTTGCTTTTGTTACCCTTAAAGGCATAACTACAAAAGAATACTTAAAAACAATTCTAGATAAAACATAACACACAAAACAATTACTGACCTGATAGTAAGTTTTTATTTGTTTCACCAAAATAGACAAATTTTGAATCCTTAATGATGCATCGTTGTTTACTTTTTTGTTTATCCTCTGACTAGCAGACTTTGGATTACTGCAAAACAAAACAAAAGACTAAATTAAACACACTGAACATTAATCTTTAAATCTTTCTATATAGCAAATGATATAGTTAATGTACCAGCATAACAACTTTTTCTCTTGGTTACCATGCCTTTTTTTCCCCTCCCCAAGTAAATAAGGAGTTGTGGAAGTGACTGCCAAAGGCAGAAAAAAGTAACTTGAAACATTTGTCTCTGATACAGCCAGATTAGCACCCTTTTTGGCTATTAATGCAGCATGTAATTGGGAGCACCCATCACAATTTCCGGAGAATGAATATAAGAAGAAAGTTTTTGTGGCTCTGCACTTCTCCACAAGCAATTCCATCCCTGATGGAATACAGAAAGCAGAACACAGCTTTAATGTAAATATTTCAGCACACACTGCAGACATCAGGAATCATTCTTGCTGATGCAGACAATTACGAATAACAGAATTCAGATTGGCTACATTAACAAATGTCTATACACTGAAAAAATATATGATGCCATTTTACTATCATGAGGCACAAAACCAGAATGTAAGTTTTAACTTTTAGAACAACAAAGAATATGAAATACATCATGCTAACACACACTAAATTATTTTAAATTTATTTACAGATGACTGAAACCTGTCAACAAAGGGATTATTAATGGAAGTTTCTCTCATGTACTCTCACATACTACCAGATTTTTTTCTGGTTTATCTTGGCTTCAGAGAGGAAATGAATCCCTTTTCCTTCACACACTAGAAAGGATCAGAGGAAATGCAGATGAGTCACCCTTTTTCAATACCTCATAACGTATTAAGTTATTAACCACACACAAGACAGTATGACAATCATTCATTGTGATTTTTCAAGGAAAAAAATGTAGAACCAATGCAAGTCCCCACAACACTCTGTAAAAGGTTGAGATAATTGGGTAATGCGAAGTTTCTTAACTTTTACAAAGATACTTGATACAGCTGCACAATGCAACTTTTGATACTGAATGATATTATTGTATTGTTTAATGATATTATTGTCATATAAATGCACAGCTGGCTGGAATACTGCACTCAAACAAGAAACTACCAACTCCTCACTGTCAAACTGAAGGTTCCTACAAGGGTGTGTGTCTGCTGAGTCTGGTTTTGTTCAACATTGTCATTAATGATTTAGACAATGGAATACAGAATACACTTACCAAAACTGCCATTGGCAAAAATTGGGAGGAATGGAAAAAAAAAAAAAACAACAACAAACCACGAACCAAAAAAAACCCTACAAAGAACATTATGGCATTTGAGGATGATCCTGATGAAGCGCAAAAGTGGTGTGACAGCAGTATAATGGAATTCAATAACAACACATACAGGCAAAGGATTATACTCGGGAATCAAATGCAGAAAGAGGAGTAACTTGCTATAATACAAAAATGGCTTGAATATTGTAGTGGACACAACCGGATACCAAGGGAAAAGAAATGCCATTGTCAAAAAAACCCCCCTCATTCTTCATTTTTTTTAGTCCAAGTGTTGTCTAAAAGAGATGCATGATACAAGATGATGTTTCAGTCACTACAGAGTCACACTTCTGGGCAGGTCTGGGTTTGTACTTTTTCCTCAGGTGAATCACCTGGGCTCTAAGCAGCATGCAAAGGCACACCACAGGCCTTTTCTCAATTACTCGGGTGTCCTGTATTGCCAGGTGACATACAGGTTCATCTGCCCCTGGAGAATGTGGACTGCACATCCATCACAGCGTACTCCAGCAGAGCTCCTTTAGGAGGAGATTGAACAGAGCAAGATACAGGTCAGCATGAATTACCTTGGCAGGACACCTGGGACCTGCAACCTGAAAGACAGATGCTACTGATGTACACAAACTGAAGGCTGTGCAGAGGATTCCAGAAAAATAATATGCATCATACAAAACAGATATATTTTATTTAAAGAAACTACATGAGTAGTTTCTCACACCACAGAACTACAAGATCATCAGTATACATATGATTCATGTGTTTCTATACAGATACTCGATTCAACTAGAGTGCGTAAGTGTACCAACCAACCCCCCAAATGAGCTATTCCCTGAACATAACAGTAGCACAATTTATTTTGATGCAACCTATCCCTTCAATTGGCAGTTTCACATGCTCTTTGTACCAGTGTTGCTATAGACAAAATTTACATATTTTTAATTTAAATATAAATTACCTAAACACACTTTTATGTGCCTTTTACAGCTTTCTTTGGTTTCAGCATGTTATAATTTTTAAAAGATATATTTATGCTTTTTCTTCATTTTATTGCTATCAGAATTTCCTAGTTTGTGAGCACGAATGGAAATAACAGAAAAATCCACACTGCTAGGAAAGTCAGATCATATATAAAATGCACCTCCAACAGTGTCATTTTTAAAAGAAAAGCAGTAAGCATAGTATCTTCTTTCTTGTATATATGCATATAAATCCAGGAAAATTAGGACGCTGGTTCTTACATTGGTAACTGCCTCATTCCTAAATTTTCATCACCATGTTCCTAGATATATTACAAACAAGTACATTTTAGAATACATTAGACAAAACTTCATGACTAAGATGTCATCTTGGGTTTATTAATTCAGTTAACCTGTAGCTGCAAAATGAACTAAATGGGCTAAAAATTATTATGCTTTGCAGATGTGCCAAACTGAACTCCCTTCCAAACTGAATTCATTCAAATTTGTTAAAATCAGAGGAGAAAATCCAGGATAAATCCTGCCGGCCTGATGGCATACAGAGATCAGCTGAAGTCTCCTATTTCTACATTCATATCACCAAAAGGCCGATTTGGGCCCCTAATCTTCATCTTTAATCTTAATGACTATCGGATTATCTCCAGGCTTTTTCATCATCTTCAGCAGCATTTCTACTGCCATACATTTTAGATGAATCTCCCTTTAGAGCACTCAAAACAGAGGGCACTAGAATTTCCTGGATTTTGTAGTAGCTCTTATTTTAGTACCAACACAAAAATTAGTGTGCAACCACAAGAATTCAAAACACAAATGTCATAAAAGCTCAGGCTTACACTTTCTCATTTCAAAAGCTGTACTACAAACTTTAGACAGATCTTGTAAGAACAACAACTTTAACATCTGCGTAGCACTATGTCTCCATAATGGTATGCAAACATAAATCTTTACACACCTTTAAAGACAAACAATGTGTTCCTATCCTAATGCAACAAACGGGAAATGAACACAAATGACAACAGCAGAAACAATCACCACCAAAGATGTCCATGTGGAGGAGAGAAAAAAATGGGTAGAGCCCAAGATTTCTTAGGACACAAATTCTTACTTCCACACCTTTGTCATCACTGCCATCTTCATGTTTTGCAGGACAACATATACTACTGGGACCTGCATACATTGAAGATGGAACACGTGAGCTTTGCGTTTTATTGGATGATATGAAAATTATTTTTTTAAATCAGAAGTCACAACATCTGGGCAAGATCAGGAACTGTAGGGTGTCATTATACCTGTACCTGGACTTTGCTCCCAATTCCAGCATTTGTCCTCACAGTACAAAAATAAATAATTCCTGTCTCTCAAATGATGCACTAACAGATACTAATTGAGCATTTTTAGAACACTTTAGCAGACACTTTGTCAACAGTATTACAGCAAATCTTTCTTGTGTTCCATCTCCTTCTCAATCCTTAGAAATCCAACAACGTCTGGATCAACTCCTACAAATTATGCATTAACAAAGATAATCACAAATTCTGTAGTATTAGTCTTGTGTTAATGTTGATCTGTAACAAAGATTTTATTAATTGTTAACTTACGCTACTGTTGAAAGTAAAGTAACATTCCTTTATTTCCACCAACTCACCCCATGTATTCCCTTCCTCCATATATGTTTTGGTATATTTTCATCTACCAAGACCAACTCAATGGCTGACACACATTCCTTACATTTTATGGAAATTCCAGGCTTATTTTTGATAAAAGTTACACTGTTTTGGGTCAAAACAAGTCATTCCTGTGCCTTAGAACAGAAAGCATTTGAACTTTTTTTTTTTTGGCATGAATTGCAGGAAACAGTTTACTGAGACTGTGAATATCTCTACCACTTCAAAAAACCTCACAGTCCAGTTATATGATCCTCTGGTAGTCCAGACTATCAACAATTAAAATCAGAATGTCAGCCTCACAACAACCCAATGCACAGAATAAATTTATTTTAATAATCTCCTTTTCTTCCAAAACATTATGGCTACAGGTCCAATAGAAACCTAAAACCCAAAGTTCCCTTACCATTTTTCCAGCAGAACTTTCAAACAGATTATGGTAACAAGAAGTTTAACTCCTCACTCTTGAGGACTGATAAAATTAACTTACTTAAATATCATTACTAACACTACTAATCTCCACAAATCATTTTTAATGTAATTAAACATGTAGCCTCAATAACCCACTATAGCTAGAAGGAAGCTGTATTTCTTTGATTTTATCACTTTTTTGTAAAGATTGTTGTATTGGGTCATTATTCTTCAAACAAGACAGGTAAATTCTCTTTGATGTTCTGAATCAACATGTTAGCAGTGATTAGGATGGCTTTTACTTGGGAAAAAACTGTGTCTAACTCTTTTGGGAGTTAAATCCTGTTCTCAGTACCTTCCAATGTAAATGGGACTTTATCTCTGTACTACAGTAATTTAAATCTTCCTAACTACACTACGTCATTACATGATTATACTTTATAAACACAGAATATTAATAGGCTACCTACTAAAATGACCCACATGTTTAAACTTAAACATTTAAATTAAAGGCCACCTGGCAGAAGAATCCTTGAGGTTTTGTATTTACCAGTGTTCCCTAATGTTCAATCACTGATTTCTAGCTTTCATATTACGTTTGAACTGTCAGTTTTGACTTGCAAAGTATATTGAACAACCAAGAACAGGCTTGACAGATCGCTTCTTGCACCATGCACTGTTACTGAAAGGACTGTGATGAGGTCCTTCAGCAGGAGATTCATTATTTTAAAAAATAAACCCACCTTCATTCCCAATACTGATAACCAAGCCTCACCCTCTCTCAAAGCCTCCAACTTTAAAGCTCAGTAGTCTCCTTAATCCACAAAACACCATTTTAAATAATCTTCATTTATTCATTATAGTCCATCTTCTCAGAAAGGCAGTTTAAGAAATGATGTCTTAACTCATTCCCCTCAAAGAAGAAATAACATAGAATGATATTATTTACACATTTTCCATTATATTTTATTTGTGTAACTGTATTTTGTCAGACTGGTCAAAGCCAGGAACAGACATACTAATTTTCATATCAAGCATTTGAAATAACTAACAAGAAAAACTACTGAAATATAACGTGCAAATATTTTCCATACAGAAAGATAAAATCCTAAACATAAATCACCAAAATGTGTATTGCTTTCAAAAGCATGCATCTTTAAATTAGTTTACTTTTTTTAGCAACTAATTTATCAGAGATTTTAATAAATTACTTCTATCCATATGTTGAACTATTTAATTTTTATGACCACAAAAATTTTTATTATAATTGCATTTTTATTAATACTAAACAATTCTGCTTATCAGAATACATTTGGTCCAATATCACTGGAATAAACTAGTACATACTATTAGGAATACAACAAGATGCAAAGTAATTTTGAAAATAAAAGTGTTCTAAAATAGACTGTTGTAAAAATAGCTTTAAAAACCAGCTTTTTAAAAACAAGATTCTAGTGGCTACTGTGCTGGTTACAGTATAAACATTTTTAAGGGAATACATGCTCTGAAGTCTGAATCGTTCCTTTTATTAGGTGGAGGTACTGAACTGCTTCAGTGGCAAATAGCCTAGCAAAATAGGGCAAATCTGTCTAGAAGTCAATAGGAAGCAGAGCAGTAAAAGATACCCTTAAGCAATTTTACATTTAAGAGCAACCTACTTATGACAAGATACATTAATTTCAATAGCAATAAAAACAGACAAGAGCATCTAGCCCAATAATGCATTAGTTTAAAACTACTGATTACAGAGAGAACTTCAGTGATTTTGAAATATTACCAGTGTCATGAATTACAGATTGAGACCTCCTATAATCAGGGATTATGTGTCTTTAATTTTTCATTGACCAAAAATCTATCAGAAATGGGAACATGATAGCTTAATGGCTTCATGCTTAAATCTATGCAGACTGCAAACCAGTTGTGTCCTCTCTTGCCATCTGTTCCTTGATGGTACTTAATGATTAAGTCTAGTATTATAACGCACCCTAATTTTAAATATATCATTCTTTAAATGTATTTGTTATGTACAGTGAAATGCTGAAACAAGCACTTCAGAAAAAATTCTACACAAGTGTCCATCTGACTGTTATTCTGCCTGTTTTAGCTTACAGTAGCACAGTACTCACCTACACATAAATGTTCCTTGCCTAATAAAGTTATATTTTTTACAAAATCCCTTTAATTGGAATACTGAGGCTCACTCTTGCTCTATGCCAAGTATTTCAATGATTACTGATATCAGATTTGATAGATTTCAAATAATAAAGCAGCATTTCCATTATTTACTATTAGCAAGAAAAGAATAAACACACACAAAATGTGTTTTACAAAGAATTTTAATACAGTGTCCTTTTACTGTGAAAGCTAAAATAACATCAGGGCCTTCACTGGAGAATAACCAATAATCTCAAATTTGCTTAAAACATTTGAAGCAACACCAGACAAAGCAGTACATTGAGGCAATGAAGTTATCAGAGGTACCTCTCCACTTGATCAGATTTTAAATCATAAACCACAGTCAAAGGGTCAGTCTGCAAGAGTTACAGTATCAAAGAAAGGGGCAGATTCTGATGTACAATACTGTTAGTATCTCAACCCTGCAATTACACACGTTCTAGAAATGTTGGTACAAGATGGCATACTTCAAACTCCTCCTGCATCTATCAATATGATCAATTTCTGCTGCCAAAGACTACTTCCATGCTAAACCGATCAAAAAGATAAAGAAAAAATTGTAACTTTTTTTCTGTCCCTCTGGCACATGCACATCAGGAATTCTGTGTTGATAGAAATGGATTTAAATGGATGACTTCCCTCGAGAATAATTACACAGACTACCCACTGTTGAAGCATGCAGAGAACTAACTTGGTACATTCTTATCTGAAAAATAGATAAATTGGCAATAAAATCCTTCTACCTCTTGAAGAGCACCATGCAAGAAGACATGCAAGCCCTGAGGATGCAATGTATTGATGGTATTGAACAACATGATGACCTGGTACTATTACACAATGCACACACAACTTACAACTGGAAAGTTGCTGAAGACACAAGGGATGCATGTTCCAGAGTTACCCAAGTGTTCATTTTTGAATCCTGCTTAGCCATTGTATCCTTATGCACTTACATAGGATCCAGTAAAAGGATGCTCTAATCCCAATTTGCAATAAGCAAGCAAATGTTGTGACTTATACTAACCACTCTTCTTTGTCATAAATACCTACTAAAAAGGCAATTTACCTCTTACTTGTAAAACACCTGTATTTCTACCCTTGAGACAATACTGTTTGAGTAGCAATGAATGCATGGTTAAAATGGTCATGCAGTTCTCCAGACATCTGCTCAGACATCTAAAGATATCATTACAAATGCTGAGATATGCTTTACACAAAATAAGGTATGTATTAATATCTCAATTTAAGGATACTTTGGTAACTCTGCAATTAGCAAAGATTGAGTAAATGTGCCAAAAGTTCAACATTTGTATCACAGGTTTTTTGCCTCATGCTAATCTGAGTTTTAGGAAGTAGGTCTAACATCAAAAGCCTTGCACAAAACCCCATTTACTAGGATTATGTCCAACATCATAAACTATCAGGAGGCTGAAGCCCTACACCTACTTTAAAAAAAACAAACAAAACACAAAAAACCACAACCAAGCGGCCTACAACAAATAGACTGGCTGGTGGGGATCACGTGGAACACCACCAAGAACATGTGAGTAGATGCTGAACATATGCAGACAGCTTTCCTGCTCCATCTTAGCTCTGCAGCATCTGACCAGGCTGAACTACCCACAGGGTAGCTGCACAGTGCCTGTGCTCTCTCGTTGGTGCTCACAGCAGAGGACCTGCCTAATTACTCACGGTTGAAGTGTGCTAGAGTAGTTGTATCTGAAACAGTGCCACAAGCCCCTGCGCTGAGTAACCCTGTCTCTCCCTTCTCCATCAATATGAACCTGCCACACCTCACAACCTCAGGGCTGCTCTGACCAACAACTGCTCTGCTGGGTGGTCCCACTCTTAGTGGTGTTATTGCATGAAGAGACATTCTGCACATCTGTACACTCACACATTTACACGTGAACGTGCAAAGAGTAAGACAAAAATTTCACAGTATATTCAAGAGGTCTGGTTACTAATCTTTACTTTCTCCATCCCAGGGTTGCAAAAAGGAGAGACTAGAACAGCCCTTTTTTTTGTTTGTTTGTTTGTTTTTTTACCCTGTCTGTTTCCACAGAATTGGTAAAGTTGGAAGGGACCTTAAAGATCATCTAGTTCCAAGCACCTGCCATGGGCAGGGACACCTTCCCCTAAACCAGGTTACTCAAATCCCCATGCAACCCAGCCTCGAACACCTCCAGGGATGGGGCACCCACAGCTTCTCGGGGCAACCTAAGACACAACCAGTGTCTCACCACCCTCAGAGCAAAGAATTTCTTCCTGATATCTAATCTGTATCTTCCCTCTTTTAGAATCATAGCATAATCTAGGTTGGAAAGGACCTTTCAGATCATCTAATCCAATCATTAACCTAACACTGCCAAAACCACCACCAAACCATGTCCCTCAGCACCATGTCTACACACCTGGGCAGCCTGTTCCAGTGCTTGATAAGCCTTTTGGTGAATATTTTTTTCCTAATATTAATCCTAAATCTCCCCTAGTCCAACATGAGGCCATGCTGAGTACAGGGGGATGATCACCTCCCTAGTCCTACTCACCACACTGTTCCTGATACAGGCCAGGATGCTGTTGGCCTTCTTGGCCACCTGGGCACACTGCTGGCTCATATACAGCCAGCTGCCAACCAATACCACCAGATAATTTTCCGCCTGGCAGCTCTCCAGCCACTCTTCCCCAAGCCTGTAGTGCTGCACTCCACTCCCTGATAAAGAGTCCCTCCCCATCTCTCCTGTAGGCCCCCTTTAGGTACTTGAAGGCTGCACTAAGGTCTCCCCAGAGCCTTCTCTTCTCCAGGCTGAGTAAGCCAACTCTCTCAACCTGTCTTCATAAGGAGAGGTGCTCCAGCCCACTGATCATCCTTGGACTTGCTCCAACAGGTCTGTGTCTCCTCTGTGCTGAGGCACCAGAGCTGGAGGCAGTACTGCAGGGGGGCTCACTAGAGCAGAGAGGCAGAAACTCCTCCCTTAGCCTGCTGACCACACTTCTTTAAATTCGTTGGCTTTGGGGGCTGCAAGCACACATTGCCAGCTTCTGTTTTCCTTGATAGTAATAAGAAAGATGCATGCAGGTGAGCAAAATGTAGGTGAAAAAGAGAGGAAATAAAACAGTTCACCTGCCATTTACTAAGTACACAGTTGTATCCCTGAGTTAACATGCCCCAAAAAATCCTAACTTCCAAGCTTACAGAGCAACAGCTGTCTTTATCATCACACATCATGAAACAGCTTTACTAGTATTGTTTCAACTTCACTATCAAATGTACTCTTTTCATACCACACTAAAAGGCACTATGTCAAAAAAAAAAAACACAACCAAACTGTTCTGCCAAAGACTGAAAAGAGTGAATCACTGCTCACTACACCGAGTAACCTGGGTGAGCTCCCTGCAACAACCCACGAGAACATGAAGCAGCCTCTGCTCTGCAGCTAGGAAAATATAAGATGATTTCCAACAACTTAAAAGTTTCATTGACGGAAAGGAAAACCTATAGGACTCAGAGCATCACAGAATGCTTACCACTGTCAAACAAAATAAGCACTCCTGGGTATTAAATAATTAAGAATTCCTAGAAGAAACAACTTGACAAACAAAACCTTTTTTGAGCACACAAACGAAAAACAGGAAGTCTGACAAATATACGTTACTACTTCAACAAATCTAAATATCTTACAAGGGTGTTCTTGTTTTAGGATGGGGTTTTTTTTGCTTGGTTTTGTTTGGTTGGGTTTTTTTAATTGCAAAAGGCCCAGTAGCAAATACCATTTGAAAAGGCAGAATTAAACTGCTGTAGTACTTTCACGATACTACTTTCCGAGTTAAACTGAAACAAAAAAGGCAGCACAGGATGCAAGAGTGTACAGTCTACAAAGGACAAGCAAGAAAGAAGAGACAGAATTATGCTTTGCTTTCTACTTTAAGCACTGCATGTTATTTTCCCTCTCAGGGTCACCCTTCACTTCTCAAATGAGTTCAAATTTTAAGATCTATTGAGTCCAATACTAATTAGCAGAGTACCTGAAAACTATTTGACTTCGTGATTAACACCTCAATGTAACTGCCCATTAAAACACTGCAAACATTTACACCCACAATAATCCTGTGACAACAGTAAGATTAGCTTTACGTAAGTAAGCACTCACAGATCTGGATCACAAGATGGAGCATGACTTGATACCAAATATCAGAGGGCATTAAAGTGAGAAAATGTTTCTACAACCTACCTTGGAAAGAACATTCTGCAAACATACAGTCATTTGGAAGAAACATCAGGAACAGTTATAAAAGAAGCCGAACAGGGACAGAAAGTTGTCAGATAGCAAGCAGCATAGCAGTACAGAAGAGAGGCAAATAAACACCTATTGCCCTTAGCAAACGATATTTGCGGAGCAAACATGCTTTTTAAGATATTTAAAATATTAATATAAGGGAAAATAACTTAAGTAGGATTTTAAAGCAATGCACATTTTCTTTATTTAAACTTAAAAAAAACCTCTTTAGAGATTATTACATTTGTATATACAAGTATTTCTCTTCTACCCTAACAAACTTCCAACACCACAGCAGTATGTACTTCACTTTATTTGATAATCATAGAACTACAAAAATAATTTCTCTTTTGGAAGACTTGGAAAAAATGTTCACTCATTTTATTCTTTACTTTGAACTTTGCCGAAGCTACACATTTTCAAAAAAAATTAATTAGTACTTCAGATACAAAATAGTCTGACCATAGGTAAACATCTCAACACACTGAGTATTAAAAACTGCAGGAAATACTGATGTGAGATCAGCCTAGTGAGATGACACCAAAGCTACCTGAATATTGCAGTTTCAGTGACTAAAAAGATCTTAAGTTGTAAAAATAGTGCTACATAGATTTCAATTTAATACTTTTGGTTAGAACACTATGACTCCAGAATTTCCATTTCGCATGAAGTACAATAAACCTTCTATAAGCAAATTAATAGCAATAAAATCTACATCTTCATCTTTTCCCATACCAATTTTTAGACTACCAAGTGACATATCTGAGCCCTGCATACAAGATTATTCCAGAAAATGAGACAAATTCAAACGCAAGGCTCCTGGATATAAGGGGATTGCCAAAGAAAGTTTCATTTCTTATAAAAACTTTATCCACATGAACAGCTTCATTGCTTCAACACAATAACTAAAATGTGTTGCGAATTTCGTACACACATCAATACATGTACAATCCCCTACTGATTTAGATATAAATAGTGCAGTACAGAAGGACCTTACCCCTGTTAACTACCCAAAGCTAGAAGCTATACATATAAGGGCCTGTAAAAGAGGTGCATTCTTTTAATCTTAAAATATTAATATCCCTTCTAAGATGCAAACCAGCACTTTGTTATGACACTTGTCTACATTCTATCATACATCAACTAGTATCTATTTTATTTTTGTCTGGCATACACAATACTCTAAATATACAGCAAGTATATTCCCAAGCTACCAGAAAATTACACCAGACATCTTTGCTCAGGGGCTTATTTAAGAAAAACAAAGATACCACACAAACAAGAACTAGAGCAAATATTTCCTTGTAGCTTCAAATAAGATCAAATTCTGTAATAAACCTAAGTGGACTCTATCCATTATCACTATAGAAAAGGAAGGAAATTTTTAAGCATATCTAAATGTGCAACATGGACACAAAGATTCACTCAACAGCCAGGAATATAATACAAGCCTCTTACAAGTTCATCCCTTAATATTTCCCAATCCGAAAATACAACATAAGATAATTTTTGCTTTTTCCTCAGAATAAGCCAAGTGGGAAAGCACACCAACTGAGTTTTGGTCAAGCAGTAGCCTTGCTTCAATTCAATGCCTTATCATCAATTAGTCCAATGAAATGAAGGGGGGGCATTTTGTAAATACTGCTTAATAATAACAACAGCCTAAGAGGCCCCAAATCTTTGGAGCATCTTAAGGCATAAATATCAGACCCTAAAACAAAGCAAACAAACAGCGACTGCAACCCAGTTATTACCAAATAATCTCTGACCGCTGAAGTCATGTGCTCTAACAAAGCAGCACTTCAAAAAAATGTCTTGATCCTTAAATAATTACTACATAGGGAAAAATGGTACAGTATGAAAGACAAGGCAGGCAACAAATTGGTATTTAAAGAAAAAGGAGGAACCAAAAATAAGAGGAACATATGAAAGAACATAAAACTAAAAAGCCCATTCTTAAGAGAAGAAACAAATGAGGAAAATCTAGAAGTAAGCTTCTCAAATTTAGCATAGGATTAAGATGTGCTTGATTTAGCAACCAATTTGTCAGTTAACTAGATTAGTTTTTGAAAGATCACAGCACAGCAATACTTTGCAAAGGTTTGTGGTGTAGAGATCCCCAAATTAGCCACGGAACCTGAAGAAATACAGCCTTGCCAGTGAAAGACGCAAGCTGATCAGCCCAGGTAAGATATCTGTAGCTAAGCTAAAACTCTGGAATTTATTGCTGCTATACCACCAGAAAATATGGCAACAAATAGGGCAGCTCCATACATCTTAGCTACCTGGGCAAACAGATTCTTCTGGTACAAAACTGACCTTTCTGGTATAAAAATAAAGCAAAAACAAGTTATGTATTGTCTTTCCTTACAACACAGGGAGCCCGGGCAGCGGTAACACAGAAGCAGAGGCAGGTAAAGAGTAAAGTCAGCCCTGCAAACAGAAACATTACAGCCAGCCATAACTGGAACAGGAAAGCTCACCCAACCTCACAATGCTGGCTGCTGCTAACGTCAAATGATGCCTAGATGAGCTACACAACCATCACCACTGAACCACTAAAGCACACAGCACAGCCACTAGTGCAAAACCAGGATATGTCTTCCTCTGGCTCAAAGTTACACTCATGGCATTCCCTGCACAGTCGTGCAACTTCAGCTAAAGCCGACTTTGCCTTGTGTAAGGGCAGCTCTATGCAGTAGTGCTGCTGCACTGTGCTCTGTGGCTTTATCTCCTCTGTTACCCCACTCGGGCATCTCTGCTCTGTAGTCTTCAATGTAACATATATGTGTCTCTACATACAAAACACTCTTAACTAAGCTACGTCATAAAAGACGACAGTTTGTCAGTACACTCTGACTTACCTTTCCTGATAATGAAACACAAAACATATGTCTAGAAAGCTATTTGTAAGTTTGTTTCATTATTTTCATGGAGTGCTTTGAAACAGCATGTAGAACGTGAGTGAAATGCAAAATACTCCGAAAATAAAACTATAAAGCCATAGTGAATATATGTTGTTTCCTTGCCAGAATCTTTTCAATGCTGAAGCAAGTTATTTTTTATTTTAGATCTTCCAACTAAGATTGCTGTTTAGGGAACAGGTAGGTAGACTCCACACAGCACCTCTGTATGAATTAAGAAATGTTTTTTAACTCAGCCTTCAGTCCCTGGCCCCAGCTACTAGTCTAGACTAAGGATGGGATAAGTAGTACAATACCAAAAGAAATAAAGAGTCAGAGACAAAGAAAGATAATGAAGATAGCACATGAAGAAGAAAGCAAAGAAGTCCACGTATACATGCACAGAAAGATTAGACTATTTACTTCCTAATCTTCAAAATACTGCAAGTAACAAGAGTGAGCCACAGAATAGTTTACTGCATGGAAATAAATCAGGGTGAACAGGATGGAGGAAAGTGGACATCAACTGTGGAAAAGGGTACAAAAGCATAAAAAAACCAGCTAGTAAAACAGAGACATAAACTTATATGAAGCACTTCAAGCATTCCATGTTCAAGCCACGCTTTTTTCCCCTTTAGCTATCAAAACCCCAAGCACCTCAGAAGTACAGGTATCAGCCTACATCCACCTCATTTGTCCAGTTCAAAGCCCACAGCAGGCTGATGTTTGAGTCTAAAATTAAGCATCATTACACTGTAAGAACTATCTTTCCCTTTTTTGTAATCAAAAGGTTTTAATTCCAGCAATCTTGACCACGGTGCACATTCTGCTGGCCCATTTATTAAATAATTTGCTTCTTTTACAAAAAAACCTCAGCTTTCCTTAAGAAAAATCTAGGCACTACTGCAGAATCACTCTTCAGAGCAACCACTCTCACAAACTGCTAGAGTGATATCTACCTTGCATCTGTGGAAGCCTGACAGAGCACATCTGAAAAGTGTGAATCAAATCCATTTGCTTCAAGGAAGTGAGAAAGGAGCACACTTCATAACATTTTACTTTTTTCTAAAACATATTTTTACTGCCAAACTCACCAATTTCTTTTTCCCAAATTTTTTTTTCCATTTCCCCACCTAGCCAGAACCTGGCTGAAACTGCCTCTTGCTATTTGGTCTTCTTCACAGGAAGAGTTAAAATTGGATTGGAGTGCATGTTCCTGCGCTCTTTCACAGAGCCAGGCAGCTGGCTCAAGTACTAGAGATGGAGTCCAGTTTTCAGGGAAAGATATAGGCAAGCCAGAAGTATGGGCTGGCAAGCTCCACTGTTTGGAAAAAAGCATACAACTGAAGACTAAGAGCTCAGAAAAGGAGTCAATGAAGCAGTCTACACATTCTAGGCACACACCACCAAAGTGCTGGAAGAAAACAGTCAGCCAGTCCACCTGGAAAATTCTACTGGCATGAAAGGCCTGCATGTGAATCCAGTCAGTGAAAACAGTGGGAGAACGGCAAAAGGGAGAAAACAGGAGAACAATAAAATACTTCATCCTTTGAAGTAGTTTTCAGCATTTCTGGATGCAATAACTGGTATATATAGTATGGAATAATATATTCAATTAAGACAAAAGTTATGAATGGAACACCATGAGGAAAGCAGATAGGTTCTCCAGACGGTAGATTAAATTAACTCAGTTTCAGAGTTTGGTTCTATTAATTACAGATTCTGCATACAGTATTTGCCCAATAGTTCCTTTAAAACAGATCCATTTCTACAAATATGAAGCATAGTAAAATAAAACAATTAAAACTAAAATACAGTTTCAAGTCTTTATGCTTGACCAAATATTAATGGTGATGCTAAATGTAATGAGAGTCCCAGTCTTGTAATTACTTGCAGCTGTCTTTTTTTATTCAAAGGAACTAGTAAGACTCTTGTCAGTTTGGAAACCACTATTTGTACTACAAGACTTTGAGCGTTTTGTACGCAATCCTATTGGAATTCAAGTAACAAATATCAGAGAACAAGACCTATCAGAAATGAAAACAAAAACAGTCAGAAAATGTTTCTTTAATAATAATTTGAGCTTTTTGGATCCAAAGAGTCTATAATCCGTACACTACTAAGATTAAAAAAAAACAAAACAAAACAAAAAAGTGTTGTTAGTCAGGTTCTGGAAAAATACCTCTACAAAAGCTAAGTATTATTTTACTAATTGCACCTAGATGTACTACAGGTGACTACTCTGTTAAATTATACTTTTTCATTTACTTTAGTAGTATACACAACATATTTTACTCAAGTATATGAGCACTTCACAATGTTAGAAACATTATGATATAGAGGTATAGCAAAGGTATTAAGTATTCTTGGTATTTTCTTCCACCTCCCTGCCATGGCAGAACCACTGCAGTGATCTCTTGCATTCTGATTTATTTCCAAGAAGCATGACCCCTTTTTGTATCAAAGAACACAAAGATAAAGGCTCAGATTTAGAAAGACAGATGGGTTTCTATCCAGAGCTATCAGATACTGACTGATGCCAGCAGAAGGCAAGTAACCAAACACTTTTGAAAAACTGGACCTAAATTTCATCAGGAAATGAGAGACATTCTCTCAATTTAGGAGCTAATATTATAACCCTGTAACTCTCCTTAATTAAAAATAATAATAATAAGATTGGCCTGTAGTACCTCCAGCAAAGGAAGAAATCTTCAGATGTAACGGGACACTGAACAGAATCTGTGCAATTTTCGTATGTACTAAAGCATCAAAAAAGTCACAAGCAAAAGACATACAAGGAATGCAATCAATTAGTGTCTCTTACGTGTGAGGTACTAATAAAATCAATGTTGATAAAACCTGACCATCTCAGTACCGTTATCCTGCAACTATTCCAATGCAAACATCTATTTCCTCTGTTTGAATAATTAAAATTGTTGAAAATAAATTTGTTCTAGACAAGCACAAGGAGAAACAAATGCTGTACTAACAAACTCGCTTGTCACAGAGGGCAGGATAACCTCTTGTTCATCTGAACAAAAACCCTCTCTAAATAAAAAAGCCACCTTTTTAATTGTGTAACTGTTTACAAACCATGCCTAATTCAATATTAACACACACTTTTATGGTCATAGCATTTGTTTTTTCAACATTTGGCAAAAAAAAAAATTAAATATTAAAGTATACATAAAGCAGGAACACAGGACCTCTAACAGCCTCCACTTGTGCATGCTTTTAACGCCCTTTAAAGCGTCTAATGCTGCAACAGCTTTCCAACCATATGAACCTACAGCACCGCCACATCACAAAGTCTTTGGCTGATATGTACACCCTACCTATATTCTCTCACCAAAGTATTAACGGCCTCAAATAACTCAGAACTAGAGTAAAAAGTAAGCACCATATAATGCAAATTATGTAAAAAATCCAACTTCTAGTGCTGCTTTCCATGTATTTCTAGGAGCGGCACTCCTGGTGACTTCCGCAAGAACATTTTGCTATATCTTCTAAGAGTGCCAGAGTGCCATAGCTTCTAACCACAGATCTCTAGTTCTCATATGAAGTAAGCCATTGAGAGCTTTCAAAAAAAAAAAACCAAACAAACAACACTCTGAAGAAAAATATTTTGGTTTTGAAGTCACATGATACAAATTTTTCTGCCACATTTCCTCAACATATGGTAGTTAAGACTGAAAGGAAAAAAAAGAGAAATACTAATAAAATGGAAAATACTGAAAATAAACAATATTGATGATTAGTTGCAGCTGCATCATTTAAATACTTCTGCAAATGAAGATACATATTTAATAGGTGGATATTCAAAGTGCATGGGACTAGAAGTTAACACAGATTTCCACAGTGACTTCACCAGAGACGGAATCTCTGCAAAACATGAACCTTTTTTTCCTCCTTCAACCCTGGCAAAAAACCCAAAACAAATAAAACCCCTCCAAAAATAAGAATACAATTCTGAAAACTTCAATTCTAAGCAGTAATCGATACAACACATCTCAGTCCCCCAAAAATGTATTTCAAATAAAAAACACCTTCCAGTGTAGTTACATATTTGTACATGTACTTGTGCATCAGTCCTCTTACACACACCTCTAGTTTAAAGCAATTTTTAATTGTTCAGACTACCAAATAATTTTACTTTAAATTTACATCTCCCATGTTTATTTTATATATGCACACACAACTCCTCCTAAGTAAACTGCAGTAATCGCAGTGTGGGGTCAAAGATGCACATACAAAGTCAAAGCCAAATTCCACACACAGTGACTTAAGCATGAGAATGTTCCTTCTCTGCAGCTTTCCATTTCACATATATGTATCCCATGTAATGTACCAGATACCAATTTATACTGTTACTATTCAAAAAACTTGCTGAGAAAATTTAATTTCAAGATCATACTCTTCAAAATCACCTTGTTCCAGCTACAGTACTGAATATGCCTTACAGCTGTTAACACTTTTACCAAATAGAAACTCTGCATTTTAAATGCGTGGTCATAATTGGCAAACTACTTAATTTATATGTAGTCCAAGTAAAAAATAAAATAAATTGTAAAATAGAAATATTACGCTTCAGTGAATACATCACCTAAAATTTTTACTAAAATATATCAGAACCTACAACCTTACTCTCAAGATTTTTTTTCAAAAAGTTCAATTCCACCAAGTTTTCCACATTTCTCAGTATTACAGAAGTAAATACTAGGAATTCACAGAAGTAGGTGACAAAGAAAATACTGGTTTCAAAAGGATATGAATTCAAATTTAAATCTGGGAATGTGCAGCTCTTTTTACATGGATTAGTTATACAAGCTGAATACCAACAGAAAAAACTTTTAAAGTACTAAATATGAGTAAAAACTATAAACAGAGTAAAAGGATGCCCATCACTGAGCACTGCTCCTGAGGAACAGCTGTCAGCACAAGCTGCTCACACAGTGATGTGTCTATCTTGCCATCCATAAGCCACACTTTTTCATACCTATACAAACAAAAGATGCATTTCTCTGTGAAGACTTAAAATATCAGGGAAAAAAAAAAGAAGGTATTTTTTTCCCCAGTAACATTTTTATGGTTATATCACTAGAACCTTGACAAAAGTGTCACTCTCTAGCATTACAGCAGTGGGCAACATTCCAGTCAAAACTACGATTAACAAAAAGTCACTGTGATTATAAAGAAACGTTTCTAACTATCGGTTTTCAACAAACAATTTATAAAACCATGTAAAAATGTTTTTGCTGTGGTTCATAGCCAGAAAACATTGTACACTCAATTAAAATATCAGCTTTGCTGCACAACTGCTATCTACTTTAATTTGGAACTGTGAAAAATAAAGTGGAAGGAGTTAAAGGACGGTCCATTTGCTCAGTAAGCAACATTATGTGACTCGAAAACAATCCTTAAGTTGTATGTCACATGAACTAAAATAAGTATTAGAATCTTATTAGCCAAGCAAATTCAGTATTTTGTTTATGAGCATGACTTATAGTAGAATGAACCTTTATGCTTCTCAGTGGAAATTTAGGAAGCCGTTTACAGTCGTTCAATTTTCCAGTAAGTTCTATATATATCATGATTCAGCCTGTATTACGCTATACATCCTGCAAATACATCACTCAGATATTAAACTGCGAAGAGTATCTGCTCTGCTCCGAAGTTTCCTCTTAACTGACCACATGACTACTTCAAGCGTAAAAGAAAGAAATTTACCAAGATCAATATGGGAGGGGGAAAGAGCTTTCATAGGAAAGCAAAATGTACAAAAGAACCAAGACAACGGCAAAAAATAAACCCAAGGCACAACTTGCACACACTTACATTTGCAGCATGACTTCGTTCAGAAACACGCCATCCACTAGCGCCACATATTCTTCCAGGTTGGTCCCATTTCCTCCAGCTAACGGTCCGAATGTCTTAACCTAAAACATAATCATCACCATCATGACACTAACTCCACCTCATTCTCTGCCGCAAGGCATTTATCTTCAAACAATGAGCAAATAAATGAATAACGTGTGAGGAAAAATTAATGCTTACCCAGGTGACAAGAGGGCTAGACATGAACTGCTCCAAAAGGGGTGTGAATATTTCGTTCTCCATTTTACAAAAAAATGGTTAACATCAATGTAGTTCCTCTGATGCAAAAAAAAATATGAGAAGTCCTTCACTGTAGCAACTCTCTGAAACGTTCCAAGGATTTAGTCAGAGTAAGCGAACCCCATTTTTAACAAGCAGCACAACGGCAACAAAAAAGTCAGTGTACTGGCAACCGGAATTTATCTTCCTCTTTCAAGAAAAAATGCATTTGGAAGTCCATCTACGCGTATTTCAAGCTTTCCATTGATGTCTCCCCCTTCCTACATACCGAAGGGGTAGAAGGAAGGAAGGAAAGAAAGGAGGGAGGCTGCCTAGCTACTGGGATTCTGCATCAGACAAAAAAAAAAAAAAAAAAAGGAAGGAAAAATCTGCTTCAGCAGCGGCAGCTCCTCGGAAAGGAGGGAGAAATTCCAGTAAAACTCCGCAAGCTCATCCTGCCC
>JAHREE010000280.1:6060492-6082789 GCA_033628505.1 Tringa tobata
GAGTTGCACATAAGGCCAGTGCTTGGTGGTTTCCACAAGTCAAGCACACCTATCAGAACTCTCTGCATAATTTTTATAAGCATTTTACAACATTATAATATTAGTACCTCCTACCTATATTTGATTGCTTAGTAATTTACATATGATTACACCGTCAACTTATAGCTACCATGCATGCTCAAGGAAAGGTTTTCACCTGGGCGAGTGTCTTCTTGACCTACAGGCATGATTTTTAGTATTATAGTGAAGGTAGTTCTGCTTAAGAGACTAAAAATTTTCACTTTCCTGCTAAGTTGGCTAAACTTCTCAAAATGTGTAGATTAGTATCATCTTCATGGTCCTTATGCTTGATGTGCCTCCTCAAGAATGATACAATACTCGCCTCCCTTGGTGAGAAGTTCTTTTCATTAACTCATACTTGATAAACTCAAGGATAGAATCCTCATTCTTCGTGAGAATACACATAAGGCCTTTCAACACTAGTTACTAATAATATTTCAAGGATATGCTTTGGTAACACCAACACTGTCCACTTCCTAAAGATCACCCTCCTAGCTTTCAGATTTCATTAGTGTATATGCAGCTCCCCTAAATGGTATGATTCAATTTGAAACTTTATCTCTATTTTCTCCTTTGAAAGTAAAATACTCTATTTTGATTATAATAGAACTGATAAGATAGTCTGAACAATTCTTTTACTTTGAAACAATAAAATGCAGAAACTTTATTACTCAAGTTTTAAGAATTTTAACTATTCTAGGAACGTATGTTCAGGAATATTTTGGAACTAAAATATTACCTTTTTTATGATTCGAAAAATGCACAGAGAACAGTCTTGTTCTTTCACATCTCCATTCTCTAGAACAGACCTGACAGGATTTAATACAGTGTGTGGCCTACTACTACTGAAAGAACAGAGTTAGAGATTAAACTTGTTACTTGAAGTGTCATGTTTGTTCTTCTACAGGTAAGGCATCTCCTTTGGTATCACAAAAATTCTACATGGGAGACACAGAAATTATAAACAATCTGTGCCTAGACCCCAGATCTGCAAATTACAGAATTACTTCATGATCTCACTTTAACTTGTTTTCTCATAGCATAATTTCCTGTGCCTGTTACTGCACAATAAAAATTGAAAAATAATTACTAAAACTCAAAGCGATGCCTTAATCTGCAGGCAGCAGAAAAGCATGACCATGTATACAGCCCCATTTACCTTGTCAGAAGATTTCTGGTCAGTCCTGCCCACAGTGAGCCAAGGGAGGGGACTCTGTTGGGAGGAGAGTATACACAAAGTACCCGTCTCTAGCTGATGCAAGAGACAGTGGTTTTCTCTTCCTCTCTGACGTAAGCAAAGGAAAGAGGGGGCAGAGAAACGTCTTGCTGCTGTTTTTACCTACTGATCTGCACTGCTGGGTTGCAAGGCCTTTGCCTGGCCTGATAAAACTTCAGGAGGGCAAGACAGGAACCAAGTGTGAATGCTTGGGATCCACAACAGGGTTATGAAAGCACAGTCAAAACTAGACTTTTCTGACTTGACAGGACAGTGGCTAGTGAAAACTGCAAGCTAATGAGGAGGACAGACATCTTCCTTGTCCTGTGTTTGCTCCCAGAGAAACCTATTTCCCTATCAAACCAAGGCTATAGGAATAGGTGAGGTGATAAAAGCAAGATTAGGGGCACTGAGGGGTTGAATCTTTAAGTATGGCTAGGAATTCCCAGAAGTCCCACAAGCCCAGTAGGCTAAAACTTACTTCTTCTTCTGCAGGGGAAATCTCTCTGTAACCTGAATAATGAAGTGGAAATTCCACAATAATTCTTGAAGATTTCTTCCCTGCTACTGCATCTGCTGTGATCAAAATTCCCTATCAACTTTGAGGGAACTTTCTGAGAAAGAACTGTGAGTAACACCAGAATGAGAGTATTGTGAGTGAAAAAAAAAAAAAAAAAAGAATGAAACAGTAGAGGCTTGGGAAAAGTAGCTGTTGACCATTTAAGTTTTGGTGGGGTGTTCTTGGCTTTTTTGGTGTGGTTTTTTGGTTGTTTTTTTTAAAGACCGCAGATATTTTACAGCTTATGTCCAATAATACCAAGTAGGAAGAAATAAGTGACAGCAGACAAGAAATATCCTGTATGAATATCTGCAATCCAGAACAGTTCTCTGCATCAGCATCAATGCACATGCATCAGAATCTCCTGTCAGGCAGAATGCTAACTGCAATAACCCTTTCCAGCCATGCCTAGCTAATATATCCACAATCTGATTCTTTTTTAGCTATGTGGATATTGAATCTGTTATTTTCAATTGAATTACAGTTAAGAGTACAACCTAGCTGGTTCACACAAATCTCACGGTGAGTGACTTCCAATAATAAACAATAACTTGATTATAAGTTCTAACTTTAATTACTTAACTGTATATTTTTAAATACATATTAAACTCAGGAAGTCAATGCAGTGTATTCACAGGGGTAGAACTGCCAACATTCTAGTCAAATCCTAGCTCCTACCATATCACTGAATTGTGCATTAGACAAGTCTTAATTTACTTGAAGAACTACTGCTATTATCTGAAGAGGGAGGCGCTTGCAGCTTTTTGTTCCTTTTCAATCAGCTGGACTAGCAGGAAGGATGTTACTGTGGCAAGTCAGCTGATGTGATCAAAAGTAAACAGCAAAGTACCCATTTTGATTTTTAAATTTAAAAGCCATGCCTAAACATTTCCATAAGCTTAGACTCCTAAGAGAATGTCAGACAAATACTACCTTACAAATAAATAAATTTGAATTTAGCATTCAGTCAGATCTTTTCCTGCTTAGCCAATAAAGCATTTATCTGTGTTTCTGACTTTCATCTGCTAACTGCAAGACTGTCTATTAATGTAGTCTATGAAATTCCATTTTATATTTGCTGCCTACAAAGAAAGTAATTTTTTTTTTTTCTAAAAGCAAGCCTTAAACATTACAGCAAGAACAGCAGTTATCTAGGACTTAAGCTTTGGTACTAACTTCTATTGTGGCCAGTGGAGTGAGACTGAGCAAAAGCTCTTGCTGACAAGCCTTCTGTCAAACAGGTTTCTGCCAGTATGAGTAGAGTTTCTTACAAACTGGGTCAGAAAGATGAATTATAGGGCACGCTATCCATTTCCTGACGTAGAGCAAAGTGCAGCCTCATCTGCTAATTGTCAGCAATTACAGCTAGCTGTGTATATGCAGATGGGTGGCTAGAAAAGCAAGACACTGTAATCATATCAACAGCCCTATGCCATCTTGGATCCTTAACAGACAGAAATGTTGAGCTGATTTTCATCTCTAGTATTTTCCTTTAGTACAGAACACCCTCACCATTCAGCCTAACGAAACGAAAGAGGTTTCGTACTGCCTGTGGAAGACTTGCTTACCTCTTCAAACTCCAGTTGCTTCAGTTTCATTATGACATTCAGTTTGCTTTCCTTCACACAGCACCACGTTACTGGCAATTGCCTCCCTATCCTTTGCCACAGACTCTTGCTGGTGCCTCCCTACTTTCATCCTTGTCTTCGCAGTCTTGATGTCACTTGACCCCAGCAGCTTGGGCAATGCTGGCATGAAACCCATATTTATCAGCTTAGCAGTGGTTATTAGCTTCCATTTCACATAGAGCCCTGCATCACCTTTGATGTTAGCATGTCTCATTAGAGAGGCATTCCTCACCAGCTGGAGATGGTGTTCAGGATCTTCCCAAGGTCAATAAATAATGAACTGGATGGAGTACATTTCTGTGTTTGATATTCAGTTTGTGTACGTGGACTTAGTTATGCCCACAAGAAGAATGAAAAAGACACAGCAATAAGAATATAATTGTAGTAGAAAAATTTCTATTCAAATCTCTATTCTTCTGAGCACACTCTCTCCAGATAATCTATTAATTTGCATGTCTGATTTTACCCCTGGTTATTTGTTAAAATTATTTACATCTGAAAACAGTTTTTTTTCCTCTATAAAATATAGTGAAACAATTAAAAACCTTTAAGAAATCCCTATTTTGCCTTTAGGAAAATCCTTCAACAAGCTTGTAGAGCAAGAAAACAAAAGTAATTACATTAAAAAGACTAAAATTAAAACATTTTAAGTAATTATTTGACAAAAATAAAGCTCAAGTAAAGATAACTAATGCTGAACGAAAAATGGTAATTACACTTACTAGATAGCATTCCTGATTAAGCTTCTTGCAAGATTGTGGATCAGGAGGCACCTAAAACTGGGAACAGCCTACTCATTCACACCTCTTTCAGAGGCCACTGTTAACAGTAAGATCCCTTTGTTTGCAATATGTCCAGATGGTTCAATTCACTCCGATTCAAGTTTAATTGTGAATTCAATTTAATTGGAGATAAACACGAAATTGGAATTCTTACCTATTCCTGTTCATATCTGGAAAATATGCCATAAAGGTTTGCAAAGGCACCTCAAAATTCCAAAACATTGATTCAGAGCAGGTTTAGTGAATTACAATAAACAGTAGGGCTGTTTTCAGTAGCATGCAGTTACTGGCACATTCATGTCCTCTTCACTTCTATTACATCTACTGAATGAGCTAATGGCATAAAATAACAATACCTAGGTTTTTTTCTGTAGTCTATTAGAAATAATATTGAGAAGGAACTCCAAGGTTCCTATTATGTATACAATTGCAGGGTGATAGCTACCATTATACTAAATGGAAAAATTATGTTAAATAGAAGCAATTAAAATAGTGACTACTATCACATGTTAACAAATCTGAACTTCTTACCTATTTCCCTTTCTCTTATTTTCTGATATTTTTACCCTACCATTTTTTACCCAGATCTACCCCATTTTAAAAATTTTTACTCAAGTTTATTTCTGTGACAGCTAGTTTTTCTTTTGCTAAAAGCTACAGTAATACATTTGGTCATTTTGTTTAGGCTTTTCTGAACCACTGTCATATCAACATCTGTTTCCTGTATATTCCTTTCTACTGTCTAAATATCTTCCTTGGGTGGATTCTTCATGCTAGCTTTATATACTTATAAGACGCTCTCTTTTTTCCTAAGGTGGTCATACAATACTAAAATTCTTTAGGATTATTACAAACTGTTCTGTAACAAAATTTCCAAGATCATATAAGTTAAGAGTATAGCTTAGTGTGCTGGTGGCTTAGATGTCAAAGGATGTTGTGGCAAAAGAATAATTTTTCCCTGTTATGTCAAGCTTCTCCAGAGATGTCAGATTTTTTTTTTATTTTATTATGAGGCAATGTCACACAATACTGACATAATATAATGCTTATATTAATAAACAACCTGCTAAAATTATTTTGTTTGATTTTTTTAAAAATAACCTAGGTAAGATTAGAATTCTGATTTCTGTGTATGTAAGGCTTGATTTCAGCTTGATATTTCTTATGTGGGCCAGAAAGGGTTTACTTCTGCTTAAAATTATTACCTTAAAGTACTAGTCACAGGTCAAAAAAATGTACAAAAACCCCTTTTCACAGGGTTTTTCAGAAATTGCTATACTAAACATAATGCATAGTTCCACATTTATTTCTTACAATTCTTTTCTGCTACAATGACCTATAGGATTTTTTTGGTAGTCGACCTTAACAGTCTACCTTAAAAAGATGAGATTATTCAGCTTGTTAAGTCTGTATCTCTGTAAAAGGAAAACACCTTAACAAAGAATGGTTTGTTGCTGACCTGCAGCTGGTTATGGTATTTCATCTGAAAGCCTATTTAAGTCCTTAATGGTAACATTTATTCCCTCTCTCTCAGAGGAGTATTTTACAAACAAAATTTAATTAACAAACGAGCATAGCCAATTTTGTGCTATAGTTTAGGCTGACAGTCACCCAAAAGGGGTGTTGGCACTAATAATAATGATTATCTCAAAGTATCAAGAGGTCTTCCGACTCTGATGAGATCTCTGCTGGAGCTGAAGCTTTCGTCATGGAGCACAGCAGAACAGATAGCAGCTGGCAGAAAAGCAGAAGCTGTTACAGAGGGCACAAGTACTAATAGTGGAAATGGCATACAAGTAACCTCTGACTCAAATTACCAGAATCTAAACCCTTGATACTTTACCCAATTCATCCATAATTCCATTAAAAAGATGATTGACATGCCTCTAGATTGTGAGGCATTTTTTTAACACTTCAGAGCTGATCCCTGTACACTGAGTCAATACACACTCTTGCAAATGATTCAGATTGACTTGACTTCATAACTGTTCTGCTCTGAGCTCAGACCTTTTGCTCTGTCTAGTTCTTTCTTTTACTGCTTCTGTCTTGGTGCAGTTAAGTGGAAGTAACAGTGAAGTACTAACAGAACTGTAGTTTCCTTTCTAGCAACGTGGACTGTGTTTAAGAAATTAGTCAGGCATTTAGGAACTGTTAATCCTTCTTGTGAAGAATACAAGGCTTGTTTCTTTGAAGGAGTTTCTCACATGAGGCACAGTTCAGTTTTGCCTACTAAATGCTCTTGCAGCAAGACAATGATTTAAAAAGTTAAAATGGGGTTTTATTGTAATTTTCTTTCCTTGCTGTCTATTTTTCTAGGGTTGTTTTCTGATGACATTGTTATGATCAATAATATTTATATGTCTGCTCTTTGAAGAGCTAATAATTATCCCAGTGATTAATAACAATGATAACAAAAAGAAATCCAGCTGTTGAAGAGGTAATAAAAGAAGCTTAATAGCATACAGATTTAGAAATAAATTGCAGTTCAGTTATCATGGGTTTGAGAACAGACACCAAGCAGAAAGCTTCCTCTTAATTAACAAAAATTCTTCCCAGAAGTATCACATTTTTCACTGTCACTATGGATCTGCTCTATTTATGTATCCTAGTGTGTAACAGCAGGAAATCCATAACGTCACGTATAGTGACAGTTGATTTTCCCCCTGCTTTTACAGCAAAAAAGTCGTAGCTGTAGAAGGAATAAGAAAAACAATGAAACAGGTAACTCAAGTAAATAGCAAATTTCTGAATAAGCCTTCATTCCTAGTATGATCCTATTTTGAGTGAAAGTCAAAATTCTAGCTGTAGACTTTATATAAGTAGATTTAATTTATACTAGAACTATAGGATTGAAGATCCTTCGCCTTATGTAACACTTATTTTAGCTTATTGTAACTGTGGCTTGAAAGTCATTCTGGGAGCTCCTTAAGCTTTTTTGTCGATACACTACAAAGGAAAATCCAGACAAAACTGCAGCTACTCTATATTGTACTTAAACCAACAGTGCCCCCTCGAGGAGATTTTTTAAATATATATATATGTGTAGGCATAGACTGCTTGAGGATGACTGTTCAAGGTAGACTAAACATAGTACTTTTGTCTAGAAATAGGGACCCAGAAAGTTGCACACATTTATGATATATCTACAGATTTTCTGTTAGGCTAACATGGATACAAACAAGCCTTGTTGTTTCCAAACCTCTCTAATTTTGGCTTTACCTAAAAAAGCATAACTAAATTGTTGTATCCAACTATAGAACAAGTTCTGCAATTTTGTATTGAGGATTACACTTATAGGACCATAAAGTAGACAAAGTTCTCAGACTCGACCCTCTATGATCCCAACATTTTGAGAAAATGACAGCGTAGATCCTATATGCACTCTGCTTCGGCCTGCTGATGAGGGACTAATTTGACTCAGGATACATCTATCTGCAGACCTCAAGTGTGCCTGCAGCTCAGAGTTCACTCAAACTGGAAACCTTTTAAAATATTAGCAGCATAGCTATAGTAACTCCAGAATCATCTGCTGTGTATTCACTGAGAGCTCTAGTACTGAGAGAGTGGGTTTGCACAGCCTCTACTGTTATAGCTAAATGACTACTAGTATCCAAGCAGATTCATTTAAAGCTATCTCAGCACATCCATGCAAGCTATTATCAGATTGCCAAGTAACTATGTATAGATATCATTAGAGAAATAAAGGAAACATTAAGAACAATTATTTTTCCTCACTTGGAAAATTTGCTGTGCTATGAAAAATGACACCTAAAGATGATAGAAAAAAGACTGTTAAAACATTTTTCAAAACTAAAAAGCACCCTAAAATGCCAGCCTCCCTAAAGTAATGTTATCTCTAAAACGGGAAGAAAAAAAAAAAGTCTGACAAATCTTCAACTAAAATAATGATGCTGCTTTGCAGTAAAGACCAACATAACAATGCTTAGCTTCAAAAGATGAAAATGTGGAAAAAAATCAGGTATTTGAGCAGGTAAGAAAGACTTCAGAAATAAACAGGCAAGATGTATTATGATACACCAGATTATTAGAAGAAAATGAGAAAGCATACTAAAACAAGTTTCCTGACATTGAAAAAATATGAGGAATAGCATATGAGAAACTCTGAGTGTGTCATGTACAAAATTTAGTAAGAGAACTGCTGATTCTAAAAATCAAGAGTTGCTGCTGTTACAGGGTATCCCCCATAGGGGAACGGAACAAATTAATTCTGCTGAGCTCAGTCACTACTTATTGAAATGATCTGAGTTCATATGGTGGAAATGTTTGTTTGCAGCAACCGGCAAGATATTACACATATGCTTCTGTAAGAAAGTAGTTATTTGATGGCATAGTAAGTTGGTACTATCACATTGACGCCTCAGAGCTACACATTGTTTCACAGTCCTCCAGGTGCTTTATGACACAACTTGCCTTCTCAAAAAGACCATGCAGTTCACTTATGTGATCTAGAGTCACGATTAGAGCTCCACTGTCCATTGTTCTTATAGGACTCATGTTAGATTCAGGTATCAGTCTTATGCAAGAGACTGGCTGAGCCCTGAAAGAGAAGCAGCATGCTTGGTAAGAAATCTTTCAGCCCGTTTGTCTGCCAGCTCTCAATTCCTATGCACACCCAGAGATCCAATCCTGCAATTGAGACATTGGCTTGTTGGCAGTTATCTTGTGACTCATTACACCTGCCATTGCTGTATGCTATTAGTATTACACTTCATGGTACAGACTCACTATGCACAGTAAAAGAAATAATCGTATCAGATTCTAGCACACTAATCAGGCACACAAAAGTGGTGACTACAAAGGATTCTGTTTAGAATCAGTCTTGCCCTATCTCAAGTCACCTGCTCCTAACCAACCAAAACATCATTCAGCCTGTCACAAACTATCACCTTATCTTTTTTGAGCTCCCTGTCCTGACTTCTTAGCCTCCAGCCTACTCACTCACGTATTCAGCAGTAAATGTACTGAAGGTCTCACACCAAAAAACATCCTCACAGTCTTCAGGTTTAAATAGTATCTTTTGCTCAATGACTTAGCCACTATCCCATCCTTTCATGTTGGTTCAGCTTCAGCCTACCACTCTGGAAGTGCTTCTCTTTCCCTTTTGACATCCTGGATTTACAAATTAAATTCTACCACAGAAAGCATTCACTGGGTATATAGCAAGGAGCTAAACATCTTGTGAAGGTCAGAATGAATCACTCCATCATTTTATAGCTTAGCATAAGGCACAGAACACCACATGGGGCCTTTTGGAGGCATTTTCCAAGTGAAAAGTATTGCATTTCATCCGCACAAAAGCTTTCAAGACATATTTTTCTCATATAAAATTTTTTCTGGCACAAAAATGCATACAAACAGCAAGGAGCCAATAATATTAATACCAAACATGCTAAACTGTATTTATTTCACTTTAAACCATGTGTACTTCTGCAGGGAACGTAAAATTGAATTTTAAGTACAGGAAGTGCTGTTACTGCTGTGGCACTACAATGCAGAGTTGCTTTGTTTTTTGCTCTGAAGTAGTAAGCTAAGCCTGTCCAGCTATGTAGCGTGTCAGGAAGGAGTCTTGTGATCTGTAGCAGCAAAACATATCTTGCTGGTCTCTCATCAGCTTTCCCAAACAAGCACTTTTTCTACTTTGTCACACTGAACACATCACCAGTATTAAGACTCCCAGCGGAATCTCCAATGCGATTTCTAACCTCTTCCCAACCCTTGTCCTCCATCCAACTCGCCTCATGGCCTAAAGTTCTGCCAGCATTTCTGCAAGAGTGCAGAAGCATGGATTAGCTTCACCCCATGAGCCTCAAAGCCCTGCTTGCCAGCCCACTATGGTAACATGCAAAACAGCAGAACACCATAAAACCTTGCAGAGAACCACCTACTACAGCCAATCATGGCAAACATCTTCAGAACAGATACTGAGCTCAGAAGAATCTTGGGTGTGGCAGAATCCCATTATTAGGAACCAACTAAGAAAACAGCATAAGCACATGTTCCTACCCTCCTCCCACCCCCCAAAAAAAACCCCAAAACAAACCAACAAATCAAAACCTAAAACAAAAACAAAGAGGGACAGGATTACAAGCCTGGTGTTACAAGATCCTCAAAACCTCTTCATATTGGGAATGGTCTCAATAAATCTAATCAGCTCTTCTACATACAGGCTATTGAAAACAGAAGCTAGCAGCTGACTTCTGATTGCTCCATCTGAAAAGCAGGGTGGCTTTCAGTCCTCTGCCCCTCAAGAAAGTAGAACTAGGACTAGAAAGAAAAGGCCACAGCAAAAAGCTTCATGCACCAAGAACTTCACAGTGTCTGCCTTCCGTTCTAAACACTACTTTGAAATCACTACGTTGTGTAGCACTCAATTTCATTTCCTGTCTTGTTTTCTATAAAAATTTAAATGGCCTGCTTGTTCACACCTTTGTAAAGAGTGTGTATAAGTTTTATACACTTACCATGCTTCGGAGGTTTTATAAGGTTAAAAAAGCATGAGTAACACATACATCGGGTGAAATAAGTCCGATGCGATGACAGTATAGCTCCCAGCTTTGGGTTCCACCCTGAAGTAATCCATGATACAGTCACAAAATAACCAACAAAGTTAGACATAGCATCACTTGATAATGAACATTCTATAAAAGCATAGTTTCCAAATTATTGTTTTTTTTTTAAAATAATAACATTAAAGCACACGTAAAAATCCCATATCCTAAATACATAGTCCACAAATTTAAACTACTTAATAAATAACTCATGGTGCTTTCACAAAAATCAACTGTGAAAACTTACACAAAGCTTAATGAAAACCATGCATGCGCTGGAATTCAACACCCAGTCTATCCTCCAAGTAGGAACACAAGCAGCCTGACTTATGCTACCATCATTTAATCTGTTTATAAATTGTGAAAGGCTCCACTCTTCCTCTCCCAACTCTGCTCTATTGTGCCTTCCTGTTCTCACATGTACCAGTATGGCAGTTGCATTCAGATATTCAGGGAAATACTGCTCAGCCGCTCCCAGCCATGTACAACCCAGCCTCATCTCTCCCTCTGCTCCAAGCAGAGCCTCTGCTATAAGCCTGATTATATGGCACCTTAGCAGACAATAAAAAGGAAATATCAGAGTAAGTAATATAAGAGTGAAGTAGCAACACCATAGCGACACCATTATTCTTCACAGTGCTGTCTAAGGTGGCAAATCTTTTCCAGTGCTGCTATAATCAAGTAGTTCCCATCACCTGCATTTGTTGTGTTGGGTAATGTTGGGTAAACCTTGCCAAAGGAGAGTAACAGTGTAGCTTTTTCCTACTTACAGATTGAGACACCTAACATTAAAACCAGGAAGAAAAGTAGAAATAGGAACACTGGTTCCGTCAGCTGTCTTAAGCAACTGGAAAGCCCCTCAAAAAACCTTATTGACAAGCCTGCAAGCTTTTGAAAGGCCAGTTGCAACACTGATGAGAAATGACGTGGTGCTGCTATGAGTTTGTAATTTATGAGTTTTTCTCCAATCTCCAGAAAAATCACCCTGGCACTATTGTGCCACCCTGAACTTCCATGTGGCTTAATCACAACTGTGAGCTGTCATGGCTAGGACATTAATCATAGGCATGGAATCTCTTCTACACCTGGAAGACAGAAAACACACACCAGCAAACATGATGAAGTTGTGCTCTCCAGGATGTGTAATTTGCTAATCTAATTTGTATAATGTCTGAGTATCTACAAGTTCTATACAACTGAAAACTATGAAACAGGACAGACGATGTTCTATACAAAACACCTCCATCTGTATCTCCACTGAAATATTTCTTTCTTGTATATCTGATTGATTTTTCTGTTTCAGAAGTATAAAGCACAGTTTCTGTGAAGCACTGTAATCACAGAATGATATGGGGTTGGAAGGGACCTCTGCAGATCATCTAGTCCAACTCCCCGCCAAAGCATGTCCACCTAGAGCAGGTTGCACAGGAACACATCCAAGTGAGTTTTGAATATCTCCAGAGATGGGGACTCCACCACCTCTCTGGGCAGCCTGCTCCAGTGCTCTGCCACCCTCAAAGTGAAGAAGTTCCTCTTCATGTTTAGGTGGAACTTTTTATATTCGAGTTTGTGCCTATTTCTTCTTCTCCTGTCACTGGCCACCACTGAAAAAAGACTGGATTTGCAGTCTTGGATGCATTGTCTTTCTTTGTTTTTTCCTGGCTTTTATAATCAACAATACAATGTGATTAGCCAAAGTTCTTGGGCACAACTGAAACATGTGGATAATAAAAATCAGAAATGCAAGCTCTACTTATGTTCTTCTAAAGAGCCCCCAGAACCAGCACTTTGTACAGTACTAAATGCCTTCTTGAAAGCCAAGCCCTGCAGTAAGACTAAATGACTCAAAACACACTCATGTCCCTAACCATTGCCTGTGAGAGTCTTCCTTGCACTATGCTCCAAGCCTGGGCAGCCTTCAGATCTATTCACTCTCCATATATCCTCAGGTAACACTTCAGTAATCCTGATATCGAGTAACCTTTTTTAAGAGAAGTTCTAAAAAGAAATTAAAATGCATATTTCCTAAAGTGTTAAGAACTGAAGAGAAACTGAAACTAGGTGCTATGCAATTAAAATCTTTCTGCTTAACTTGCATGACACTCGGCTGAAGAAGTTAGAGATTCGAAAGAGGGGTCTGGGACTGGTATGGAAAGTTTCACATCAAAACTTATGCAGATTAGACTGTATAAAAGACATCTTAATGCACATCATACAGAACTGACAGACATTAGAGTAAAACTAGAAAGAAATGTATGTTTTGCCTATCTATCTTAGGAAAAAAAAACCACATCATTTGCATCACCTAAGGAGTTCTCTTGTAACCTCCATTATACACTTACTTTTCGCTCTAATCTACTTCTAGTTGCAGAGCAGTAATGAACAGCTTGTACATTCCTGTACTTCACAGAGCACCTGAATGATACCTACTTTCAACACGGAATAAAGCCTGAAAACCCTTGTACAGTATATTTGGCTTGTAAGGGTAAAGCCATTTTGAGTATTTCATAAGGAATAATGCTGTGAAAGGCTTTCATTATACCAATGAGCAAAAGTTGCAGTAGCTCGTTTAGATTTTTACTTTAGATGCATCTAAAATACAGGTATAGAGAGCAGCAGAAGCAGGGCTACTCCAGAGGAGCCAGGGCAATAACAACACAAGGAGGGACACAGACCTTACCAACCAGGGTACAGTCCTGTAGCAGCCAAGCAGGGCAAAGTTGGTGCTAGTAACAGGTGCTGTCACCCGAAAAAAAAAGCCTCAGACAAGACAGGAAAATGAGTAGAACCAGAAAGTCCAGCAAACCCCTCAGGAACAGTAAGAGAGTGGGCTAAACACAAACCTACCCAACAGCAGAACTCAAGCAACAGGAACCAGCACCTGAGCAAGCTCAAATGAGATTCTCCCCCTCCCAGGCCAATGAGCTGGGAGAACAGATAGGGGTGTGGGGGCTCAGGTGAAGCTGGAAAGGGTGATTACAGTACACCCATGGCCCTAGCAAGAGAGACAAATCAGCTGAATCCAATTTTGTCTACTATGAAATACATTTAATCTGAGAAGTTGTTTGACAACTTCTAAATACAAAAATATAATGTATGCTACATATTCTCATGATGCTGGGCAAATAAAAGATTCTAACACATGCTGAGGCAGTATTATATCTAGGAACAACTTCAATTTTGTCATCATAATACTGCATTAGCCAAATGATGAATTTGGTTTCTGACTTCAAACAAAAATTGTAGTCTGAAAAATATGTTAAACTATGTTTTAATATATTATCTTCAAACTACTTCAGTTAGGGTTATATATATGTTTGCTGTATGCTAAACTAGATAGTTTTGCTAATGTCAAAATTAGTTAATCATCAGTTTGACAAAGTAAATTGCTGAGTTATATCGAATCATCATACTGCACAATATCCAGAGACCTTTGATCTGTGTGACCTTCAGATGAGATTTCCTCCTAAAACTGAGTCAAATACTCAACTCTGATGGAGAAATGATGCCATGAATAAATCCTATCAAGAAAATATGCAGTTGCTATGTGAACTCAGGATTCTTATTTTAAATTTTATTAAAAACAGCAAAATAGTTTGAATTTCCTGTGACAGTAGCATCTGAATTCCCACAGGTGTCTCTTTGACCTGGCACTCACTGTCAACTTTTTCTTTGGTAGAGAAAAGAAGATTGTCTGTCTCAGTCAAATTCTGGCTGAAAGAAACAGCACCTTGGGAGAAAAAACCATCCTATTTTAAACTTGAAGTGTTTTTAAAAAATCACAGATAGTGTGTGTGCTCAGGATTTTTGTTCGAATTTAAAAGGAAAATGACAAAACTCCAGTCAGAGATATCTTCAGAGCCCTTGACTGTATACCATTACACAATAATCAATCCTAATCTGATTATTCTGATTACATGAAATTGCTGGTGAGACTGAAATACAGTATTATCTCATAGAGAAGTTCTCCACTATTTACACTGCTATTTTACAGCAGCTGTAAGCATGGAGTGAAATGCTACTAATAATGTCAGAAATTCCTTTAAGACCACCAGATACCTTGCTGCACGCTACAAAATTTTACTGGCTATAGTAATGTGGAGACAGAAGATGCTTCTTCTGCTTGTGTTATACCAATGCCTGGACCACGCCATGAGGCTTTTTTCATTGGCAACAGCTACAACACTTTGTGGTGTCAGCATCAACGTGCTGACAGCCTTCCTGGTTATGGCAGGACAGTGGAAGACACTTCTGAACTCCAGAATGTCAGGGAAACTCTTTCACATGTCATCTAATTAAGGGTCATGTCTTAATTTGTGATTAAGAATGAAGAGTCATGAAGGAACATTTCCCAATTTCGCGGATGCCTGAGATCAGTTACTGGCTGAACAATGAGACCAAGTGGAACCCTCAGGAGAATGAGGTGCTGCTCTTGAGAAGAATAAAACACTTCAAAATGCTTAGAACTATTACAACAGCAGTCGGCTTCAATTTGATGTATTTCTGGAATTTAGATTTAGGCTTGGCCATGATTACACACATTTTTAAACTTTTAGACTGGAATATGGCAATAGTATAAAGTACTGAAAGCATTAACCCTGGAAATTCTGCCTGATTTATAGAACAATGAAGTGTCACAACCACAGGGCGAACTACTCCTTTGTTCCATTCTTTGCCTCTGGCTATAATTTCACACATGCCAGCTGCAACTCCTTTCCCCCTCCACCCTCATGGCTGCCAGCACCAGTCAGAAGAGCCTTTGACAATTCGGAGAACCATTCCTTAATTTTCCGTTAAAAGAATTAGAAGATTCCAATTTGTTTAACTGGTAGCTTCAAATTAGATTAAACTGCAACAAAGTTTTCTCTGCTTTAGGATGCAGTGTCTTACGAGGTTCTTCTCTTCTTATGGGAAATCCAAACTTAGTGGTAACAACCTATTCCAAAGCTGTAGGAAAATGGTTTTCCTGTTTTAGTCCAGTGACTTTGAGCAGCCACATCTCAAGATCTTTTGTGTGATCACCTAACTGTGAGGCTATTGGCTATATTTGGCTGGGTGTTTCATACTAGACCTAGCTTATGTTGTATAAACAAGTATCAGCTGCAAGTGAGGACTGGACCCTTATGGCTGTGGTCTAAAGATTGCTGCTTTAAAGGTCCTTCAGTTCTCCTGAACATGTGACTTAAATAGTTTGCAGTGGCAGTCTGGAGCAATCTTTTTAATTCTTATAATTCTTAAATCTTCCAGCACTGGTGCATGTCAGAAATGTGTACATTTATGCGTATATCAGCTTTTGTCACTTGCACAATTTCCCGAAACAGTAGTGTGGCCATTTTGTCTTCACGATATTGTCTATAGGGAGGAAGGGGGAATGGAGAGGGGAGAGGTAGCCAGAGAAATGTCTTACTTTAAGATATCATTCTTGGACTTGCTTTTTATTTCTGTAGTCTCCTATTCAATAATTTAATGTATTCAGATGGTAAGGGCTGCAGTAACTGTAATAACAGAATTCATCAGTTATTTCAGAGGATTTCCATTTCTGTCACACATGGGGAACAGCTGGGACAATAAATAACATACTTATGCTCTGCAGCGGCCAATGAATTTCAGCATTTTGCTCAAGGTTTCTAACCATCTCATACTCTTATTGATGCTATCTCAAACTCCACAGTTAGGACTTCCCATGCTACCTTTCCTGGTTCAATGAAGCTGTCTACTTCAGAATGAAGGAGGCAGGGCTTTTTCCTTTTGTATCTTGCTCATGGCTGCAGAACTTGGTGCCAGAAAAGATTAGAATAACAAAGATCACAGGCTTCAAATCAAACCATAGAATTCACCTTGCCCTAATTTGTCTTTCCTCAATAACAATCAGCTGAAATTGGACAGAAGAAACTAAAGCATTAGAAAGGTTTTTAGAATTCAAGATGTGTGGACACTGCAGAAAAATTAATAGTAAAAGCACTAGAGCAATTACTAAAATATTACTAGAATACTTAGTCAATGTGTGGAGAGACTTCCTGTGAAAAGCATACATGTATATTTGTGAATAAATCCTATTTTTGGTAAATGAAGAACAAGATTTGCTGTGGGAAAATATATAAAATCAAATGTATGGATAGACTTTTGGATAAATGGGTAAAAGGTACATGGTTTACAGTTTTTGGCAAGTATATAAATGAAAAAAAAAAACTAAGAGGGAAGAAATAAGTAATCTGGTACTTTTTAGTATTTCTTATTTCCACAAATTATAAGATGAAAGCATTAGATGTTGAACACTTTAGATGCTTTAAAGATTAGATAGTTTAGCTAAGAAGCATTATGATCACTATCTGAAAAGCTTAAGCTTAAAATATGAATGGTAATGGCTCTTAAAAAAAGAATTGTGGGGGTTGGAGCCAGCAAGTTCAGGTAGTTTCTTAGTAATACATCAGTCTGGTAATTTTTAATAAAATTAGTCATTTTAGTCATCAAAATACTCATCAAAAAGTTGTCATTTTCATTGGAGAAGGCAGTTGAAAAATATGACAGGATAAAAAAGAACAAGGACTGTGTTAAGAATATTGTGTCTCTATTAAATCCTTCTTTTGGACTTATGTACAGATTTTGTAGGGAGAAAGTAAGTAAGTAAGGAGCCAAAGGAGTACTCCAAAGCCAATGCTAATGGTGGAAAACAGTTTTGGTTCCCCCTTCAGCATCCAAGCAATGGGAAGGTGGGGATAAGGGAGAACCAAAGGAGAACTTGTATCTGTAACAGGGCTCTCTTGTTGGCTCGCTGCGCCCCAGGGCAAAATGGGTTTGCCAGAGGGTGACATTCCTGAATTTGTTTGGTACTCACCTTGCTCTTGGAAGAGCAGAGCTAGGAATGGCATCTGACAGGATGAATTCTAGTGAAACAACCTTACATTTGTATAAAACATTCAAGTCACAAGAGAAGAGAAAATCTTTATAAAACAAAAGAAAATGACCTGAATAGGAAGATCTCTAGAAGTTCCTGCAGGAGTTCAATATCCCTAAGGAGGGGCTAATTAAGATAACTCTTGATTCCTTATTTGACTTTAAGCACTTCTTCAATGTGTTTGCATTCCTTAGAACCAATTTCACTTCTATTTTAGCTTTGACTAAAGTACAGCGAAGTCACTGAAATACACCATATTTGACGAAAACCCTCACCAATAAGTAATTGCAAATAAAACCAGACTGATTAGTATTTTAACTTTTAACCTTTTATGCAGAAGTCACATTTAACTCTGCCTATTACACTGAAGAATATTACTGAGGAGAAAATGAGAATGCTCATGTGTTAAATTAGGTGCCAGAGGCACGTTCTGTTGTACAAACTTACTGAGAGTGGCAAACAGCTTAATTAAACATTTTATGTAAGTACTGCTGAGTACAAAGCAATTTCCTAAGTGCATGTTAAATTGTGCACATAACCCCCCCACACACACTTGCTACAACATACTCAATTTCTTCCTGGTGAAAAATAAAGAAGCATAAAAATACAAACTTACATTTTTAGTATAGTTTTGCACATGCTGTTGTGTAGGAAAAGAAACAAGAGAATGAAAAATACATGCAAGGAATTGCCAGGGAATATGTATCTTGACATTCATGTGAGGCCTATGTATGATAAAGAGGGTACAGAGCTTTAGCTCTGACCATGTTTGCCCCATGAATCAAAGTACATGTGAAAATGTAGCGTTTGGTATTGTAGTGGTAGTGCTCTTTCTGCTGTTTTATATAAACATAGATTCTTTTGGAAGGGCAGTCTTGCTGCCATAAAGCAGACTCCCATCATTTTCTTTTCTCATAGTAAATATTTTGCAGCTGAGTAGTCAGGAAACAAATCCCGACTGAGTTCCCAGACAAAAGAAATGTGCTGCCCTTCAGTCGCCTGGCTACTGACTTCAGGCTGCTTTTCTCTGGAGGGGTCAGATAGAAGATGAGGAGAAAGTGCGCGCAGAGAAGTACGTCAATCTAAGCAAGCTTATAGTCATAAGGCTTAACCTTACAAACTAATACTCAAGGGAGCTACCCTGCTGACGTGAGACGCTCTGCCCATTTTTCCCTGACATACTCATGTGAATAAACCTCCTGGCCTGCAATTTGCAGAACTGCTTGTGTTTTGGTACAAACAGTTGGAAAACAAAGGCTTAAAAATTTATGAACTGCACAAATTTAGAGGCCTTAAAACTCATAATTTGAAGGAGAACATCACAGTACTTTAAACATTTTAAATAGAGTGTATGATGTGTCTTCCCCCCCATTGTTAAATATACAATTACACTATGTTCCTATAGCCTTTCCATTAAATTTAATAACCTTGTATTTGTGGGTCTAGTAGGAAAAAATGAATACGAGGAAGGTAATAGAATCTCTTTTATTAGAAGTTTTGAGGAACAAGTTAGATAAAAATATGTCAAGGACAGTCTAAGTATACCTTTGCTACACAGAAAAAGTGGAGTGTACCACAGCTGCTCAGGGTCCGCTCCCGCCCTGCAGTTGCCATGAAGAAAAAGGCCTTTGCACCACAGCTTTTCAGAAGGTAGCTGGAGATCAAGATTCTCTTTGAGGTCAGACTTACAAAACAAGACTGGAATTTCCTGTCAGAGATATAATTATTCCCTAAAAAAATCCCTCCCAAACAAAAATTTTTAGAAAGAAATTGGAAAAGTTGCATTAGGTTTACTACGGTGAAAATATTTATAGTTGTTACAGTTGTAAGACTATTTATTAGGTATTATGAATTAGGTGGATGGAAGAACTAAAGCCTAAACAAAAGAGTAATAATAAGACTGTTTACTATAGCTGTAAATCTAGGTAGTGCACCTTTGCCAATATCCTCAAAATTGCTAAAACATCAATAAACATCAATAAAATCATCCACATTGGAAAGACTAAAAGAAAGAAATTAAAGGTGATGTGAAAACTAGCTTTGCTTTGCTAATAGCTAAAAGCTCATCTGCCTCACTTTTTGCCTCTTTTTTATTTTAATTTTCAAATTTATTAGTTTTGAATATCGGCAATAAATTAAAATTAGGGGCCTGGATATACTTATAACTTTTTCAAATACCAAAACTAGCACAGGTAACACGTAGACTACCTATCCTGTGAATATCTTCAGCGCCTGTATATATACAGTTGTGAAACATACCCTATGAAACAGTGCCTAATAAAAGAAGGGAGATTTAATTTTATTTTTTTTTACCCAAAGATAAATAAATTTTAAAATGCAGTAACAGATAAACAATGGTATTCACCAAGAAGTCAGATATTCTCAAGATTTTGGAATTTCAGAGCTCCCTGTTATTGTGCTATAGGTCAAAGTCCCGACAGAAAGACAGACAGCATTAGACACACCAAGATTCAATCAGAACAGTTAATAGAACTGCTTTCCTTTGATCTTATGTGCTTTTTTCAAGGCCATTTTCTCCAGAGGAAAACATTTACAAGTTGTGCTGTTACTATAATTTTGTATTTTGATGCCAGAGAGGTGCTAGGCTCACCCCTTAATGTGGGCTTTGGTTTTATTGATGAGATGCAATCCAGTAAAATGTTCATGGATTGACAGACTGCGTTCAGATATAGGGCTATACTTAGAATGTAACTTTTCAATATTTCTGTTCTAAAGATGCACATAAAATGAATTGCTTATAAGCTTAATTTTACACTGAATGTATTAGGATAGGAAGTAACTTTTAGGAGGCATTAATAAAGTAAAAGAAAAATTATATATTAGCATATTCCCCCAGATAATTGTGGGAAATGAAAAAATAATTATTAACAAGCTAATAGCTATTAGTGCAAAAGAGAGATTGCAGAAAAGATACTTTGGGCTTTGTGATTTGCTGCATTATGCGTATGAGTGGAACCCACTGGAGGTGAAGAGAATTGGGTATTGACATAAAGAATTCAGTGGTATGAATTCCAAAGACTGGAAAGGCTTGACAAAATTTCCTTGTCAGTATATATACAATGCAATGAACCAAGAGTATGTCAAAATGTCTGATATAGTAACTTGTACAGAGAAGATGGAAAATTAAGCAATAATTGCTCTCTTGTGAGTCAGACAGCATTTCCTGCTCCCTCTTTTGTGTTAATAACAGAAATACCAGCTCAGGTGTTCTCCCTGACATCTAAGAATAGAACATAATAATATTGGGCAGTTTCATATGAGGTGACAAAATGCATTTGATTCTAGTGGACAGAATTCCCACATTACTCTAGCAATTTTTATGGTAACTATGATGAAATGCTTTACATTTTATGCAACAAATAAAAAGTGAAAAATAAGAAGATTACCTGTGCTGAAAGAATAAGCAGATTTTTTTCTCAGCGTCAGAGCTGTGTATTAGAGACATCTCAGCTGACCTCAACAGAGACAAGCATATTGCTAGCAGAAGGAAGGGAAGTCAGATGGTTTGGGCATGTCCTGTAACACAGCTGTGCACAGCGGTACATCAGTGTGTGAGGCAAAGAACAAAATTGGTTTTGCGTTGTGACCTCTATCACAATTAATCTCAGTATCAATAGCGATGAAGGAAATTATGAGACTCTTAAGATTTCAAATTAATTCTGCTAAGTGAGGTGCACATTGTGAGCTCTCTGATACGCTGTACCAAACACCCTCCATCTTGAAATCCACTCTACCCTTGTTGAGAAGTCACATCTGAATATTAGATGCTTTCTAGTTTCCAAGCATATGACTCTGTTACAGGTTTTTACCTGCTTCATTCAAAGGAGAAACACACAAAACTCTAGGATTTTCTGGTCTGAGCCCTGCCTGATTCCTTTCTGAGGTTTTCCAGGCTGATTTCACATTGAGTGTTTGTTGCCCCTCTCTTGCAGAGTTGCCATCGGCAGGGATTTGCCAGCGCAGCGATGGGTGGAAGGAAGGGCCAACAAGGTGGCAGCGAGGGGCTGTGTCCTCCCGCTTACCTGGCATTGGGAGATTACAGCATCACAAGAAGAGGGCTTTAGAGAAAGCAGAACAGATTCAGAAAAAAACCCCAGGATATAAGCGTTGGATTTTGGCCGTGCAAGTAGAGCTAGCACAACCTGACAGTCACAGGGTGACTGCTGGCAGCTACCGAGCAGGCTGAAAATTTGCTACTGCTATATAGTAATTTACAATCATGTCAGCCTGAATTAGTAATTAAATTATGTGAACAATCAGATCTGAGGTAGCTGTTCCACAGGAGACAAGTAATCCCTTTATACTGCTGATTGATAGACTCAGAGCACAGGACGGGTGGGAGAAGCAGCAGCACTGATGGTGGGAAGGGATCAAAGTGACCTGCAAAAGGGAAAATGGGCGGCTTTCCAGCCCGGTCCCTTATTAAAATGATGAAGTTAAGCACAGCTGATCAGGCGTTTCTCTGCAGCGAAGAGAGCGCAGAATTGTTAACATTGAGGTGAAAACAAATGAGTCTATGCCAAGCACTGAATCTTTATGCAGGTAAAATTTCATTAGTGTCTATGAG
>JAHREE010000280.1:6082918-6125161 GCA_033628505.1 Tringa tobata
TCGGCAGACGGGGCCGGGGTTGGCGGAGGGCCCCGCTGGGGGCTCGGCGGGCCCCGCACTGCCACAGCCTGGGAGGGGGTGCCTCGCCCTCGGAAAGCCGGCCTACCCTGAGCAAGGCATTTCTCAGGATGCGGCAATTTGCGCTCATTAGCTCGTACAGAGGATTATGGCATGAGCTTACAGTATGACACCCAAGCGAGATCCTCGTTCTGCTGCACGTAATACCCGGGGGTGACTAGAAGCCAGTTGAAGGCCTTTGATACGGTTCGATAGCTAGATGTTTTTCCTCAGGAAGCTGGACAGTACAGTTAAAATGGCAATCTGGCCAGCAGAACAGAAGAGTAGAAGGCCCAAAGTTAAATTCCTGCAACTTTGTGGACCTCGGCAGTTAAGAGATCAGAAACCCTAAGTTAGTACCTCTCAAAAAACGATAGCATGAAAAAGTCAATGATTATCAGACATGCTTTGTCGGCAGCTCTGTGCATGAGCTTAGCTCGGAAGCAACTCTGGTTAAATTTCCTCTTTTTTTTCTCAGGAAAGAACATAGGGAATCATGCAATAATTTGGGGAATGGTCTGGGTAAACTGGAAGTACAACCACTGATGGTGGGGGGACGTGACTGGGGTAGACCTGTACCTGTGTGTAAAGGTGCCTGAGGAGACCCAGATAGGTGTACGTATGTAGTGAGGGAAGAAGGAGATAGACTTTCTGCAGTAGAGGTTTGGCTAAATTAGTTCTGCTATTTACAGAACAAATTTTCTGCTGCCAAAGAATACCTGGATCTTTATGGCAGCAAAGGAATTACAATTTAAGCAAGTCTGAGAGCATTGCCTAAGTGCTTTAGAAAAAGGAAGCTTTCTTTTGTGATTATTGGGGGGAAAAAAAAGTGTGTTTGAGAACATGATGGCCTGTGACCCTACCCATGTTACAGACATTCACACGTGAGAAGTCTTAAAGCATATTGCCATAGACTAATTTAGGATAACTTTCTGTGGCTATTAGGAATAAGATCTGTTCCTGTAGTATCACCTGACAGGATGTAGGATGCAGTAATAATTTTAACTTTAAAATCCTGAAGTAATGAGACTAACGGTTCCAAATACATTTTATTTCTAGGGACTTAGTAACATCAAGCTCAAAGTAGAATGGTTCTTACTATTAAAGTATTCTACCTGCTTGCACTTAATCTTCCTCCCCTCAATCATGCTGTTGGCTCTGGGGCAGCTTCTGTAATGGTTGGCCTCAGTGGGCCTGGCTGTGGCTTTTGTTGTGCAGTTATTCTTGTTGGGGTCCATTAAGAATTTTTTTTCATAGCTGGTGAAACAGATGCACCTGTGATTCAGATCACAGCTTCCAAACAAGCTGCTTCTCAGTTATCCCGAATCATTTCTACCCTTCCCAAGCTTTGCATGAGGCAAGACCAGTGTGAGTACGTACACCTTTTCCCTGGTATACTGGGAAACAAGAAAGGTAAAGCTGCGAGGCTCTAGAAATCAATAGAGAAATCTAGGCTAGAAGTTTTCTCTCAAGAAGTCTGCCTAAACTTGAGGTCGGTCAAGCATTTTGATTATCATGCAAAGAGTCTAGGTTTAGGGATCGGAGGAATTGATTATCCTTCTCTGGAGCAATGATCTCTCTTTAGAAGGTTGAGGGGAATTTACTGGCAGTAAGAAGATTTATGGAACCTCTGTAAATTTCCATGTAGTGTGAGGCAGGCTTATATAATGATTGCTTCCTGCTGGTTTGTTTCTACGTAGGAAATTGGAGGAACAAAGTAGAGAAATCCCTTACAGTAAATGATATTCCAAGGTATCATTTGTGCTACAGAGTGCTGTTGGACAACTCGGGAGCTACTGAGAAAAAAGAAAAGACTAAAGTGTTACTGCAGTGCTAGGGTTGCTAAGAAGCACAGTTAAAGAAATCTGAAGTTTTAGTTGCTGATATCTGCGCTGTTTGCTTTTTGTTTCTATAAATATACTTTACTGATCCCTGGGGTTTTTTTAGTGGTTTTTTTTTTTCTGAGATATTTTGTCAGGACAGAATTCTTTTAATTCTTAAAACACTTAGTCTTTGGACAGAACAAGCAAATTAACAACATTTAGATTAACTGTCAATAATTTGTGATTCCTCAAAAATAGAGTGAGTTTCGGTAACTGGTATGTAAGGATTTTTATTTTGGAACTGTAGTTATTTACCTCAAGTCCTTGCACTTCAACTTATAAATGATCCTAATGGTTTTCTATCTGTTGATAACTGTTTGCTTTCTCTCTTTCCCTCTTCCCGGGGACTTGATTAATTTCTCATGGCTTGACTAATTCCCTTTTATGTGGCTGTGAAACTAAAGTTAAATCCCTGGGTATGTATTTAAGATGAGAGGGCTTTTCAGTTTTATTCAGGTGTTCCCAGCTATTAATTAAAACATAATTTTGACATAGATAACCTTGATAATGGTTCTGAGCACCAGAAGATATAGACAAGGTACAAGAGAAATAAACAGATATTGCTGCCTGTGACTCCCTTCCCTCCTGGCACAGAGCTGCCTCACCAGGCAGTGGGAATTGGGGAGAGAAAGAGGAGTTCCCTCAGGTTTGCTTACTGGCATTTCACCCGAGAGGTGAAATAAGTCAGTGGCTCAGTCTAGCAGGGGGAACTCAAACTTGACGTAACTCTCATCCCACTTGAGGGGTCCTAGTGAAGATTTTCAGTTTTAACAGGAAAATGATGGGTTTGTCTCCCAGGATATCTGGATCCTCTGACTTATCTTGATAGGGGGGTTCTTCAGATCTTTGTTCCTGTCAGGCGATCAACAAGTCTGTGCCAAAATCTTAAGGAAAATAAAGACTACATTATTCAGGAGCCCTGACTCAAGAAAATCCAAGGTCTCTATTCAAAGTACTCTCTAATGCCACTTAACTCGGAGGAGATGCTGACTTCAGCTTGCTTTACTTGGCACTTAACTTCATCCCGTTTTTGTTCAGAGCCTGAGAACAGAGAGCAGTTTGCACAGGCTTTCCACTCTGCTTTCCATGTTGTCCTGCAGCTGTGGGAGGAAGAGGAGGAGGACTTGGAAGCATCCTTTTGGCAGCGTGAGGCTAGCTGTTGGCATGGACACTGCCTGAGGAGTGACATCCCCGTGTCACCCCTCCTTCTGTTGCCCAGTACAGAAGGGACAGTAGGAGGTAGAAGTGAACAGATAAGACAAAGGTTGGGGTCTGCAAGAGATGATTTCAGGACAATCCGCCAGAAGATGCAGAAGACAATAGAGGCAGTTAAGCGTCTTCAGCCTCTTGGGTTGGATAATACGGTGGTTGCCATAGGAACTGAATTTTTTTAGAGTATGATTTATAGTACTTTTTCTACCATTTGAATTTATTCCTAGATATTTTTAAAGATTTTTTTTTTTCCAAATCCCTTCATTAAAGAAAATTCCCCTGTGCAAAAATGAAACAAAAACAAATGTTGCTTTTCCAGATTATGTAATTTAAAAGTTTCCCTTGCTTATTTTGAGGGCCTAAACTGTTTGATTAGATTTCTATCATTGCATTGCTGTAAGTTGTTAGAAAGTGGTGGAAGTACTTTCTGTTTTAGGAACAGCGTCTTGCATCACACCTTGTGAAGGTTCAGTGTGACGTTGCCTTGGGGCTGTCACAGCTGGGAAATGATGCTTTCTAAAGTCACTCTAAGTTTCTGTCAAAGATATACTAATTCTATGTGCATCAGTACCATCTTCCATCAGAGATGTCTTATACGTATGAAGAATAAATCACATTCATTCACCAATTTAAGCAGAATTCCCATTCTTCAAATGACTTCAAAGGATGCACATGGAAAGTGACTTGTCCAAAATGCAGTGGCTAATTTTGAAGGGAATTGAGGAAGTCTTATTTCTAAGTCTCTGTTTTTATTGATAGGTTTTACATTACCTCTGTTCATTGTTGACATGATAAAAATGTAAATTAAACCCCCCAAACTCTAAGTTTCTCTTATTTTCTGCTGCTTCTCTCTGCTCTGTAGTGTAGAGATCATTAGCCTGGTGTCAAGAGTTGTTAATACAAACTTGTATGAATATGATTAATATGGCCTATACTATACAGATGCCTGTTTTGTCTGAATCAGGCTAGACATTATTAAAAAAATAACTTACTTGCACTAGATTTCCTCTTTGGGATTATCTGTCTCTATGCAGGCAAGTTTTCCTGAATCACTGTGGCTTCTTGCTAAATGAATGGCATTATAAAAAATTTGATTTAAGTCTTTAGTAAACTGTCCACGTAAATACATAGAGAGTGAGAGAAATTTTCTACTTTGTGTCTCATCTGCCATCTTAGAAGAACCTTACACAAGTTCATGTGGTAGTTCTTATATTAAATCTTACTTTTTAGTGTATATATCTGCTATGTCCTCAACTTGCTTAGAAATCTGCTTCTATTATGAAGATACGTTTTCCCAATATTAAATTATGAAATTTAATTACATTAAATTATGAAAAGTACATGCTTAGCCTGAATGTGTAGAAAAATGCATTATTATTATCTATCGAGGCCTATATTTTCATATCATTAAATATATTACCTTGTAAAGGTTAATCTTTCTCTTTAAGACATAAATGTATTTAATGTGTTAGTCCTTAAATATTAAGTCCAAAATCTGTGTGTGTTTTGGTTTTTTTTACAGTTTTTGATGACGAAGAAGAAAGCAAGTTGTCTTATACAGAAATTTATCAGGAGTACCAAGCTCTGGTGAGCATTATTGACTACTTGTGGTAGATTTCAAAGAAATGTAATTTAAAATGTTAGGGTAGTATTTAGATGAACTTCTAAGTGTGTTATTTAGAATTTTCTAATATTGCCTGTTAAAAGTGTTATTTAGAAATTCTTTGAGTTATAGTTATCATATGCATTTTTATGCTTAAACACCAGATAAGTAGAAAAGAAACTTTTAACATACAATCATATGTCTTATGCTGTGTTATATACTTTTCATTAAAATTAATATATCCATACTTATAAGCTTGATATTGTTCATATTTTCTGTCAAGTTAAAATGACAAACAGTGTGATATCTGAGAATGTGTATAACTTGTATTTTGTTCACTAATGAGTCTGGTAAATTTTCTGAGTTATCTTTCAGTTAAAGTACCTATAAACCAATGCATACAGATTTCTAAAATATTTTTTTTTTTTGTAACAAGGCTTGGTAATGCTTGATGTTAAAAAGCATCAACTGAATAAATGCAGACCAACATCTATTTTCCCTCTGACCCTGAAGGGTTTCAGGCACACAGACTGGTAAAAAGCCTTTTATCCTAAAGGGCAAAAAATGATGAGGAATACTAGCCAGGAGTGTGGGAGAAAAGGTAGAGAAGTGAGATTCTTGGAAATTGGAGAAGGTAAATTAAGTAGTAATCAAATTTAGCGATAAAAATGTTTATTTTGAACAGTTCATGAAACAAATAAAGCCTGACATATCATAGAAAACAGTATAGTAGTGCAATGATTTTTCCTTTGAGTTTAAAAAATACATCAGCAGAAAAGAATATACAATTATGAAAAAATTCGTATGATTCTTAAGGATAAACCTCTTAAAAAGTAAGGTTTGTACTTACAGGTTGAAAAATTATTAGAAGACTATCTTAAAGAAGTTGGCATTAACGAAGAGAAATTTCAAGAAGCTTTTTCATCTCCTCTTGCAAAGACACACACTTCACAGGTAAATTTTCCTTTGTTTAGGAACATATAGATTTACTTTTTAGCTTTACATTTTCACTAATGTAGCACAGTGGAGATGAAACTTTGAAAAGTTTGCTTGTTAAAACTGTAATTGTCTAAAACATAGTGTGTTTGTTTATATTATGAACTTTAACCAGAAAAATGTGCATCTTGAAAATAATGACAGATATTTGTGTGGTGTCAGACACCTTTTGAGATTCATCTTCTATGCTTTCTATTTTCTAAAACAAACCTCTAAGCTTTGTCAGCTTTATGTTAGTCTTCAGTCCGTTTACAGTAGCAGACAAACACGAAGATCAAAACATTAGACATATTCCATAAACCAGAAAATGTTTTCCTCTGATTTTATAATAAAACAGTCAAATCTGTAATAAAATCACTGGTCTTGAGAACGCAAGGCATGGCTAGGCAGTCCTTCACCTGCTCAAAGATACCTTTCAGAATTGTCTCAGGAGTACTGGGCAGAGGAGTGGGAGCTTCTGCTGCCAGTTTAAATTGGGCTTTGTTGATATCTCCTCCTAGATGTGTAACAACCTCCTTCAGAGCTCACATTCCTCACTCAAGCTCATGCATTTGTTCAGGAAGTTAAATCAATTGCAGTTGTAAACTTACACTGGGAAACCCTCCAGCTTTTGTGATAATATTATTGTAGATATGCTGATCTAAAGACAGAAACCATCAAATTCTTTTCTTTACTATTAGCCCAACTTGTATGTTTGGAAAAACAGACAGGAGAATTAAACATGATTATTAAAAACATGCTCCACAGAATTTAAATCTTAATATAATTTCAAGCAGACTGAGATGGTTATGATTTCTCTAGGGTTTTTAATGTTGTGCATATCTTCCTTCCCACAGGCCATTTTGCAAACAGTGTTGGCAGCAGAAGATTTTAGACTATTTAAAAATATGATGGTACAGAAAAATATTGAAATGCAGTTGCAAGCTATTAGAATCATTAAAGAAAGAAATGGTAAGAAGTGGTAAATGTGTGTTCCACTTCTCTTCATCTTTTTATTGTTCTTTTGATGGCTATGTAATCTATTCATAAATGAGTATAGCATATGCTTCAGTTCCAATTCAAGTTAATGGAAAACATTCAGTTACTTTCCTGGAAGTAGGATTTCAATGTGCAGTCCTTCATTTGTATTCTCTGTGACAGCTGTGTTCCTTTTTAAACTAACAGCTTTTTCAGTTCTGTCTAAATCTTTCTGTGAAATTTCACTTAATTTTTTGTTATTTTGGTGATAATTTTGAGTGTTAAAGCAATTATATCAGTTCACCAACAATGTCAACACTGATAATTTGAATTGTGCTACTTGCATCGCAATGATGTTGTACAATCTGCCGTGCTTACTTTACAATTCACACTGTAGAGTCCCTTATGAAAAAACGTATAGAAAGCAGAAGTTGTGGCTTTCATCATGCTAATACATACATGCTTTTAAAGAAGAGAAAATTAATTTATACCCAACTTTCATATAACCACTAAATTTGACAATGATTCAAATTAGACATGGCTGAATTGCAGAGTATAGAAAATGCTATATAATGGTCAATGCAGAGTATGGCTTATACTTTACCCTTAGATGTCAAAACTTTCATAGTTCAGAAGCCTTTGCCTTTTTGCTACTAGCAACTTGATGCCAGGGATCTAGAATCTCTTTGGAAACAGTTACAGAGAGGAAGAATTAGATGTTTTGTGCTTTGTTTTTTCTTTTGTTTTTTCCCCTCTTCTCTACCTGAAGAATGATGCTAAATGGAGTACAAAGTAATTTTCTTTAGAGTAATGCGTAACTTTGGGCATGTTTTTTTTTTATAGGTGTATTGCCCGACTGTTTGACAGAGGGTTCTGATGTATTCAGTGAAATTGAAGAAGAAGAAATGAAAATACTGAGGGAGGTTCTAAGGTAAAAAAATGAATAGGCCCTACTCCCATACGTTATTTTAAAATAAAAAATGAATGTATATAGGACCAAACTCTTCTAGCCTTTTCCAGGAAACTGCCTTCATCTTAGAGATGACCTGAATATTCTTGTCAAAATTCTACCTAAGAGAAAATGAATGATACTAGATAGTGTGTGTGATGTGCAACTTTTAGAGCCCCATCATTTCCGTTCTCTCCTGAATCTCCATGTAGATCTGAACTTAGATCTGGGTTAAATGTCTCTGGACACCAGGAGCGCACTAGCTGTAATCCATTTGGGGAATACTCTAAACATTACGGCCTCAGAAAGGCAAATTCTGCTTTTGCAGTAGGCTTTATTCCTTTCTACAGCTTTCTTCTTAGTTGTGTCCAATGACTGTTGCTATGATCTAAGAAGATGTGTGATACAACTTCTCTAGATTCTCCTTCACTCCCAGTTCACATATATAAGCATAACAAATAATAGCAGATTAATCCATACATGTTATAATAAGTTATGCTATCTTCCCTCTGTGTACTGGAAATACTTCCCTTCCTGTCTTTAAATGAGCAAATGAAACGAGGGATAGATAAGCTCTGGAAATTCTTACACAATTACTTTTGCACAGGGAACGATAGAGTGAGGACGGTGGGTTCTGTGTTTATTTCTCTTAGGAGTGCATTTTCATTTAAGTCATGGAAGTATTTTGGATACTAACAAATTCATATTGTAATTGCTTTGATAGGCCTTAAATATTTAAGCGGTGCTAAATTTGCCTAAAAATGACTACTACTAAAGATGTTTTGAGTATTTACTTGTATTTTGTGTTACAGAAAATCTAAGGAAGAATATGAAATAGAGCAAGAAAGAAAGAGGACTGAACAAGTGAGTATCTTACTTTTCCAGCAGAGCTGTGTTGATGATTAAGAAATACTGTGATAATCCTGTCCTGGGTGTCACTTTAAGGCAATGTGTACCATCCTAAGCAAACAAAAGGTCTGTCAGAAAGGTCTTACTGACACTTCTTTTTGAAAGGTCTGTTCTGCTGTTCATGTTTTTCTTGATGGTATCATTGACACTAGTGCTATACGTGATACCATTAACCACCAGTGGAGCTCATATGATAAGCATATTCCCTCTTCAGTATCTGAATTCTAAAATCCTGGTAACAGATGTCAACCTTTCAGATCCAGAGAATATTTGAATTACTAATATTGTCAAGATCAAAGAGACTTCAAAGTATAAGCTTCTTAGAGATTACAGCATTCATAATCCTTCAGGAATTTTAAGGATCACTTCATAGACAGTATAGTTGTTCATTAAGTCTGCACAATACTGCCAGAACCTAATCACCAGGAACCAGAAATCCTCTCCAAGTTAGACCATCACTTGGTCTCCATCAGAGGAAACTATGTAGGAAGGGAACTGAATGTAAACATGGATTGGCTAAATTGCTATTCATTCAGCAACTTAGAAACAAATTGAAATTGAAATCAACTGCAGTAGAAATTAAAACTCCCCTTCACTGGGAAAATATTAAAATTGCTGGAATTGTAGGCTGTTTCAAAAGGGAGAAGAATTGCTCTTCTATTTTTTTCTGTCATTACAAAATTTGGCGGGGGGGAAAAAGCACTGTTTCTTCAGCCTGAACTGACTGGAGACCAAGGATACCGCCTGGAGACCAAATGTAGCTACTACAAGAGGTCAACACACTATTTCCAATCCTAGTCCTCAGTTCAAACCCATGATAGGTGCAGATGATAGCTATGCTGCTGAGTGAAAATCCTCAACAGAGGGGATATTCTACCAAATTAAACCTTTCTCCCAGTGTCCGACACTGCAGAAGAGTGGTGACAAAACTTTTCTTTCCCATGTTACAATGATAGATTCCAGGAAACGAGTCTCCCGTTCTACTGGGTTTCTTACAAAACAACTGGGAAACTCAAGCTTTGTCTCATTTTAAGAATTCAAGTTGTATTAAGATGCAGGTTTATCCAAATTCTGTAGGCCAGTCAAGAATATCAACACTGTTGATAAAAAAAGCCAGAGTACAGAGGTCCCAGTCAAGTTCACGTAGACAGAGAAGGTGATAGTTATTGTTCAATAATATGTTTTTGTTAGAGAATGTTTTAATAAAAAATAATTTAATATTTTGATGAATGCTGGGGGGGGCTCTGACATGAATTTGATGGTTGATGAACAGCATAGATGTTTTCTGGGCAAATCCCAGATGGCTTTACTATTTTGAGAGGTGGGCTGCATTGTCAAGATTTCCCATGCAAGTGTGGAAGTGAAACAATAGTGTCAGAGATGATCCAGACCTGTTGTTTCCATTCAGCTGATTATTCCTCCATTTCTGTGGTAACTTCACTATGTGTTCCTGGTTCTCTTATTGTGTTGTATTTTTCTGGTAGACGGAGGTCTACTTAAAAGTCACAGGCAAAGTGTGGCAGCTAAACCCCTACCCTACATTATCTATTTGTAGCTGGGAAACTAAATACCAATTTATCTAATATTCTAAATTCTGATTGTTGATTGGGGAACAGGTTTTGAACTTAAAAAAAAAAAAAAGCAGCTGTCTTATGACTATAATCCAGAAGGAACCTTCCTATTAGTAAAACAGAACAACTAGTTTGCTTTTGTTGACTTTGGCTGTGCAGTATGTAGTGTAAACAACACAATTTTAACTGAAAGTTCTTTTGGGAGATTTCTTTGTGTTGACAGTTTAATGCCTGAAGTACAGTGCCAGGAAACGTAATGCTTGGTTTTGTTTGTTTGCTTCTTACTTTAAGGCACGTGATAAACTTACATCAGCAGATGTTACCAGTCTTCCAGGAGATTCAAAAGAAGCTGTGAAAGTTAAGGAATCCACTGAGGAAGCTGATGATTCTGAAAAAACTCCAACATTTCCATTAGGTAATTTTGTGGGAAAGTGCAATGCTGAGTGTACAATATGGTACTACTTTCAAATTATTGAAGAGTCCACTCATATTTGCACTAGGTGGCTGAAGAAGTGCCTTCCAACCTGAGTTGTTTTATTATTCAGTGATGTTATGAGTCATCTCCAGCAGGAAGAGAAATACAGGAGTCTAACAGTTTTCATCTTTCAATTAACTGTGCATATGCTGCCATTACTGTTAAGAACAATATGTTCCCTGTAAGTAACTGTCAATCATTGACTTAAATTATGATTTCTCTCCCTGTGTGTGGCCATTATAGATTTAATTTATAATTATACAACATTTTTTGATAGCAGTCAAATATTTCTGAAGGAACTGTTAAGATTCATTTAAGCTGAATTGTTAGACCCCCAAACTGAATCTTTTTTGCCTTTGGTTCAGATTTTTGTTACTCATTTTAAGCTTTTCAATTTTATATTTTTGTTTTTGAGTGGGATTGTGACACTTAACCAATTTAAAATACCAAGGAGAGCTGTTTTAAGTAGTCTTGAACTTTACCCAAGTTATGTAGTGAAAATTGTCTGGACTGTGTTGTAGATGATTATTTACTGGAGAGCATGACCAAGCCAGTGCTTTTACAGGGAGGAGAAAAAAAAGGAATCACTGGTTGTGATGGAGGCACTCTTGGTATGTTTGTGTTGCAGCTAAAGCACAAGGGTGCTGACTCGTTCAGGGAAGCAGGAAAATTCTCAGGTGAAAAGAAGCGTATATATGTGCGTATGTAGATGTGTGTATAGATACACACACACATATAGGCAGGCATGTATACATACACACATAACTATGTATATAGGTACACATAGGTGATCTTCAAAACCAGATTACATCTCAGTGGGATTTGCTCTCTTATGAATTTGTGAAAACTTTATAACTTAATATTCTAACGTCGCTTCCAAGAATATAATTAGAACTTTGGGAAATAATAGTCTGCGCTGTCCTTAGTTACATTTTTCCTGTGTCTTGTACTTGTCTTTGTGTGCATTCACACTGGAAATTTTCATATCACAGACACTTGAGCTGGATACTTTTAGCCTTGGTAGTACCTTTGGGGCATACTTGCTCCTTGCTTTTTCATTTGATGGCCATAACAGATGAAGTGGTCGTAGGACCCTCTGTTCTTTTAAACTGAGTGTCTTTCACATTAGGAAACATAAAGAATAAATTGTGTCACTGACTTTTAAAGTTCCCCCCCCTTTATCCTTCTGTCCTTCTGCTGAGGTTTTGTTACATTTATTTGAACTGTTCTTCTCTCCTCTTCCACCCTCAGAAGTATGCAGAAGTCCTGCAGGTATACTTGCATTCTTCTCTTCTCCCAGCCTGCTTTTACTCCTCTTAATTTTGCATAATTACGCCACCTTGTAGTGGTGCACAGTCTGTGCTATTGTCTTCCTGATTTGGGAGGAAGGCACATTCCTGGCAAATATTCTGTCTGCAGAACTTAATCCTGTGCTTGAGAGACAGGACATCTTTGAGCTCAGGAGTCAAGACTTCTCAGTGCTGAGTGCAGCCCTTCTTCTGTGCTCTCCAAACACCTGCTTAGCTGGTGCTTGGGCTCTTGAAATGCCAAAGGAGAGACAGGCCTACAAAAGGTTTCAGCTGCTTGGAAACCACCTTCATCCTTGTAGAACTGGCATCTTGTAGCAGCATAGCTGTCCAAAGAGGCTACTAAGAAAGTTTGTCACAGTTTATCCTCCAGTGTCACCTTTTGGAAAAGCGGTTTTGGGTAGTGGTGACAAAAATCAAGAAGAAAATGTACTGGCAATCTTCTTCCAGACCTGTTTCTCACACAGAACTGAGGACCAGCCTCCAGACACAGTCTGTTATTTCCTGCTTCCAATGTACGGGCTCCCAGCTACAGGTTTGTCTCGGATAATGGGATCATAATCTCTGCTTGACTCACTTCTTCTTGCTATCAGATACAACTCTGGGAATGGAAACAGCAAGAACCTTTCACTAAGTTGGTGCCTTTCTGGGGTGGCAGAAAAGCTGCTCTCCTCTCAGCTGGGTCTGTCCCAGACCCTCACAGCCCACCAGACCTGTGACTGCATCCTGTCTCCATCTTCTCACCCGTAGGGCCACATTGCCAAGGAACAGGACAGCTCATCTTTCTCGACCTGAGCACGGGAAGGAATCCTGTACTTGGGGAGTGTCGGCTGCCTTGGCAGCCCTTGCATGAACCAGTTCTTGTAGTCAGGGAAAGGAAGAACCTTTTTTTCCTTTTTCATTCCCTCCACTCTGCCGTACGTTTCTCTTCCTTCAGATACACAGGGTTTTTATTATCTTTTGCTGTTTCCCCTTCACCTTGAGACCCAAGATTGCAGTTCGTGGGCCCCTTAAAGTTTTCCACTGTATAATGAATTAAAATTTTAATGGTAGTTGCCTTAATTTTCTTAATTTCGTTTTGGTGAGCTCCTTACAAGTAGTTTACAGATTAGAGCTTGCAAAACCATTCCTCCTGTACTTTGACCACCCAACTTGTTGCACTACAGAGAGATGAGAAGGGTGAATTTCATGGTAAGGGTCATGTTCAACACCTCGGAGTGCAAGTGACCTTTCCAACGTTCTTGGACAACGCTTCCCATTCCGGGTTCCTGCAGGGCAGCTGTTTCAAAAGCTGCACTCGTGTTGGCACCAAGCTGCCCGTGTCACACAGATAAGAAGGACGCAGCATCTGCTGCAGTGGTCCTGGGTGCTTGTATTTTGAGAAGATTCTGAATTGTCCACATGGAAAAGAGCGTTGCTGAGTCACCCATAGTGTGAATGTACATATAGACAGGTTCTCAAAGGAAAAAAATGTTACGTACCAGTAACTGTAACTCTTTGAGATGCACTGTCTATTTGTACACTCACTATCCACCCTCCTTCCCTTCTCAGTGTCTTTTCAGGTTTGTGGCTTAAGTGACACTGAGGGTCCTATGATCACATCCTACAGGTACTGCTAAGACACAAACATCTCCAGCTCGAGTGTTTGCGATACGGACAGCAGCAGTGTAGATTTACATACAAACAACACATTTCAAAGAACTGCTTTCTGGTAAGTAGCTTTCCTTAATCATAATGTTGGTTATGGTATAGGAAGTTGATGTGCAGTGTGTGGATTTTTTGGGGTTTTTTTCCCTCTGCTTTTTAATCTATAGTGTGAGGATTTTTTCTAGCAGTTTTAACTCTTACCTCTCACAGTGTCTCTAAGAACTTGTATCCATCACAAAAAGACATTATTTGGAGCATTAAGACTTCCATCAGACATATCTCAGTGAAGTGCAAATTCTTCAACTTGATCTTTACATTTCTGTCCTGGTTTGTTTTTTCTGTACTTTGAATAACACAGATATTATGGATAGACTCAAACTGACTGAACACAGGAAAACTTGCATTTCACTACCTGTACTCTTGTGTCTATGTGGATATTTTTAGGTGTATTTTAAAGCAGTCAAAAACCTCTTCATTTTTAATAGAAGTATAGTAGAAGCAGCAACTTACCTCACTCAGGAGTCATAGAAAGAGAGAAGAGAAGTCGTAGTAAAGTTGTGAAAACCTACCCTGCTCTGCAGTCCGGTGACTGGGGAGGCTTTGATTCAGAGGTCCGTAACCGTGATGCCATCTCATACACCGTGCAGTTCAGTGGGGTGCAAGGCAAACCTACCCTTGGTATCTGCAGAGATATGAAAGGCTGGAATTGGTACAGGGTTACTTTTCTTTGTCAGCAGAGCCTGCGTTTGTCCAAGAAAAAAGCAAGAGGCAACCAGGGTATTGTGGAGGACTGCTCTCTTGCACAAGGTGAGGGACTTGATAGGGAGTGGAAGACCCCAGAAGTTGCCCAAGCCTTGTTTGTGCTGTGGCCACCCTCTCTGGGGCTCTGAACCCACCCAGTGTGGGAAACAGGGTGGGTTCCCACTGTATCCTCAGGCTGGGGAAGGGTTAGCTCTGAAGAGGAGTAACCCAGCTGTGTCGGTGCAATGCTTGGCACCTCTCGAGCTACACTTCCCCTGGCTCCTGTACAAGTTCACTTAAATGTTCTTTTCTGATTCCTTTCTCTGAAGCTGAAAGCTGAACCAGTACTCTTGTACTGGTTGGCTAAAGTGAACCAGTGCACTCGTACTTAGAGTTGGTTAAAGTGAATCTTATAAGCTGCTGACTGCTGGGCTTGCCAAGACAGAAATTGGAAGTGCAATCTCAGTATGAACCGACTAATAGAACACTGAAAATGAAATTACATTCCAAGCATTTGACTAATTTATAATTCATTGCAGTAGGGGTACTTATGATGTAAAGCACTATTTAATTGCTTTCATAGTGCAAATACAATATCTGTGGGTTTTGAAAGAAAGTGTTACTAATAAAAAGTGGAGAAATGTGGGGTTTTTTTTAAGTTTCCTGTTTCATCAGAAGAGACATCTGGATATTGGAAAAAACACCAATTTATTTTTTATTTGATATATTTCTATTCTTTCTAATTCTTTTCTATGTAAAATTGCTGTTTAGAGGAATCTCAGAAATCTGCAAAGGAAGACTTAAAACCAGTACGCCCATTACAAAAAGGACCTCAGCCCTCTTGTACCAAAGGGAAAGAAGACATTAAGAAAAAGTCAGCTGGAAAATGTTCAGAAAATGCAGCGCAAAAAGCTGGGATGAAAAGACCCGTAAGTTTAAAAAAAAACCAAACAAGAAAAAACCTCAAACATAGAACTAGAATGCAAAAAGACAGGATTACAACAATAGAGAATATATATTTAAATGTAATACTGTCTTAAATGTGTATTCTAAATGTAATCAGGTGGATTTGGTTTGGGTTGGGGTTTTTGGGGTTTTTTTTTGTTTTGTTTTGTTTTTTTTAACCCAGCATGCAAAAACTTATGGTATTTACCAGTTTAATTTGCATAAAGTTCAGATCATCATTCTAGACTTAGAGTAGAACTCACCGTTCAGGCTTTGTTCCACGGCAATTTCTTAGTGGACAGCTCTGGCTTGAAACTTCAGCTTGGATTTTTTTCAGCTAGTAATTTTGGAGGCAAATACGATGCAAATGCTTTTATCTCACAAATACATAACATGTATACCAAAAATCAATTTCAAAATGTATTCTAAAAAAACCCCAATAATTTCAGGATTTATCGGAACTTGAAGAAGAGCAGCTGAAGCAGCGAGAGGACTACCTAAAGAAAAAACGAGATTTGCTGATGGCTACAAAGAAGGAGTCGAGAAATAATGTACTGTTACCAGCAAACACTGACCAGAAGGAGGAGGAATCGCCTCCTAAAGAGGTGAAGGATTCAAATATTTTAATCAGCCTGACCGCTTTATAAAAAAAACACAGATGATTTCAGTAAAGATGTAAATATTGTTGCTGAATAATAATGCAGCAGGATAAAAAAAAAAAAGTGGTAGAAGTTTTAGTGATTAAGTTAGCATTATTTTGGTTTAGTACCACCAAGTCCTTATTGTTAATTTATGTGTATGAATGGCTAAAATGCTGGTTTTCTCCAAATCTGTGAGCTACTCTTTGGGCTGCCTTAAATCCCTGGGCTTTGGGGTCTTTTTTCCAGCTGAAATGGGAAAAGCATTTTTCTTTTGCAAAGTCTTACCTTACAGAGGTAACGGTTTTCCTCTGTTTTATCTCTTTTGGGAGTTTTGTACCTATTTCAAATTAAGAAATGCTTGATTTCTATCCCTCGGCTGCTGGGATAGAAGGGAGGTGGTGAGGATGCAGGGTAGGAAGCCAAGGTTCTCCGAGGGGTGGCCAACTGTTATTGGGAAGATCAGAGGCTTGGGACAGGAGGGGGGTGTGCTACAGGCAGAGGTACAGCCGGCAGCTTTCCCTGCTCTTCAGGGTGCTGTTTTGGTCCGAAGGCTGTTCTCTGTTCAGAGATGGGCATGAAGTTACTCAGTGAGTTAACTGCTACGTTCCCCGACTTAAAACAAGTGCTAAATCACAAAAATCCTTGCACCATGGGGACGATAGAAAAATCTAGTTTGGGGAAAAAGGTAGTAGTTTCTTTCCCTGTTGGGAAAGAGAGTACAGCCATAAAAAACTCCCAAATCCTATGACAGGATAAAGGTCTACCAAAACAGAGGTCTTCATCAGACAAAAAAAAAGAAAAGAAAAAAAAAAGCAAGCCCAAGCTTTTTCTGTTACCCATTGTTGTGGCTAATATGACTTACTGCATTTGCCACAAATAGGTCTAATCCACATTTGTATGAGAAGAAATGCTTGAAAACTTGCAACGTAAATGAGGAAACTTGTAGAAGACCTTAAAACCTCCCACAAAACAATGTGATAACAGTTATATTTAAAAAAACAACTTAAAAAAATCACTACTCTTCTTTACAGAGCACCTGCATAAGCCCAGAGATCTTGTATTGCCTCAGGTATTTTTCTGAGCTGCTGAGCATTTTATTATGATCAGAACAAACCTAAAATATTGTTGACTGGGGAACTCCCAAAACAGCTAAGCATAGCCCTTTCAAAAAGATTGGTACCGTGCAGTGGGGCAGATTGATGCAAAGAGCCGGTCGTCCACATCCTGGGATCCACTTCTCAAGAAAGGGAATAAGAATTAGGTTTGGGGTTTTTTAAGTCAGAGAACATGCAAGTTTGAAGGGCTTTGGCTGCAGTAGCATCACGTGGCTGGCGTGTGTCCGGAGCTGGCCTGGCTCTCCTGGGGCAGCCGCTGGTGCCACAAGTTGGGGTACTGACCAGGGAAACCACGCGCTTTGTTGCAGTGTTTTTTCATTTATTTTCATTTTTTTTTTTCCTTAGGAAATGTCAGAAGAGAAGCAAAGACTACTACAGAAGAGGAAAATGCTTGCAGAAAAACTCAAAGAAGAAGTTATTAATAAGCGGTAATTTTAAGTAGCTCATTGCAGAACCCAAGAACATAAGGATGTTTTTAGAATAAATTATGTAACTAATAATTGAATGGATTTATTTTCCAGTATTACACTTGGTTTTATAGGACTTTCAGACAAGCAACTTGCTACTTATGTATATTTAAAATTACACTGAAATACACTAAAAACACTTATTTTCCAGAATGCTGGAAACTCAGTGACTTTCACTGGAACGTGCTCAACAGTGAGGCCATTTAACGTCAACTGCAGCACCCAGATTGTCTGAAGCACTGGCCTCAGCCACTTGCTATTGTATAGAACAAAAGCAGATATTGAGAGCTGTCAAAGTAACTCTAGCAGTTGAGAGAGTTAGAAATTTTAACTTTTTTATTTTTAAAGAACTTTTTTCCTTTTATTAGAATATTATAAGCAAATTGCTATTTTTCAGCTGTGCAATGTAATAAAGTCTAATTTCACAAGGAAATACAACTATGGCCATATTATTTTTCAGAAACATAATGCAGCTCAGAGTCCAGACATTTACATACTCATTCTGGATTACGTTGTTTTATATACTTTTACAGCAATTTACCAGTCCTCCAGCTCCAGTATTGCTATAAATGCAACTTTAAGTAAAAAATAATTGCTTTAGTTACAAAGTAAAAGCTCGGGATGTCAGGAGCAATTCTGTTTCAAAGTAGAAGTGTATTAAAATCTTTTTTACTGGTTTGGCTGTGACAGAGCCAAAAGGAAGCTGGGCAGGGTTTGCTCAGTTACACAGCTGCCTGCAACAGTAACTCCCGTTCAAAGAAACAACCCAACCAATTCCAGTTTCATGTAACTTTTTATTAAAATAGCATTTATAACTGATACATGTTGGCAGATGTTCTTTTCTTTTCCAAAAAAAGAGTGGTAGTGGAAGGACCCCAGACAGGGGAACAGGCAGAACCCACCAGGTCAGACTGGGCAACGGCCCCAGACAAAAGCCAGTTAAAAAGAATACTGTGTGTCACCATCTACAGGGATATTGTTTTTTATTTTTTTAAACGGGACATCTAATGCCACTTTACACAGTCTTTTTCTAGTAACTATAAAAATTCACGACATTCTTGTTTTTGCTGTAAAAAAAACCCTCATGTTGGTCTGAACGTATTTTTTTTTTAAAGCTCCTGACAGTACTTCAGGGAAGCGCTGGGGCGGTGGGGAGCAGAGTCAGGACTAACGCGCTTCGGTCGGAGACTCTCAGAGAACTTCTGTCGGGTGGCTGTTAAAGAGAATCAGGACAACTCAGGTCCACGGACCGGGTGACGCAATTTTTCAGCCTCAGGTTAGTAAAGGCACATACTGCGTAACTGTAGCTGGAGTAGCGTGTGTGGTGCTGGAGGAAGCTAATCATCGTTAGCATCGTTAGAGAAAAGACTCCTCAGGCAGGAACCAGATGACGGTCAGTAGGAGAGCAAGCCCAGGGCCGTGACGCTGCAGCTGGGCTTTACCAGCAAAGGCTTCCTCGTGTCCTGTGGTGGGAGCTGATGGGGCCTTCCGTGGCGCAGGGGGGAGATGAGGAGTCCCCTTCTCGGTCACCATTGTCCCCAGGTCCACGTGCAGGAAATGCCGTCCATCAGAGCGCTGTGTCTAACTCACACGTCGGTAAGAACTCACACCCTCCCTTTGGGATTTCATCTAGTGGTATAGAGTTACTTTTAAAACTGCATGGATAACTAACCTAAAAAATACTCTCAAATGGGCACATTTAAAATTCTGAGTTAACTTACCATGTACAACAAACCAAACAAAAGCAATAGTTATGGAATTACAGGGTCACATTTTAATTCCTGAATTTTACAGTTCAGCATTAATATCACCACGTGTATACAAATGGTGTAAAACAAGTACAGTGGTATTTTTAATACAAAATAAACTTCTGTTTTATGGAAAAAAACTATACTTCATATCTACACAGACAGCCCATCTTTTTTCAAACAATAGCTAAAATTAAAATTAACTACAAAAATCTCCAAAACAGAGAAACTGCTTCAGTTTAAACTATTCCAGGAGAAATGGACCCATAACACATATTACAAGAGTGATCTCTCTGGTGGATTGCAGCTGGTTTCGTATTTTAACATTTCTGACACATTAATTGTTGTTGGGAAATTTCCTGTCACATCGTCATGATCTCAGATCACATACGGGCAAACTAACATTAAAATATTTACAGTTCACTTGCTGCTCTTGAAAATAAAACCTGGACTGTTTGCCTCTACCAACTCGCCTACTCCTGTCGCAGTTTGCTCACCTACCACGTGGAATGTGCTTTTCTTTTTTTAAAAAAAAGCAGCTTTCGTATCAACACCCAGACTCAGGTGCCGCTTGTTGATTCTGCCTCAAAGACGGGTGTTCTCTTGGTGACAGTTCCAGCTTGGTCCAAAGTGACTTTGGTGTTAAAACGCTGCTAAATTCATCGCTCTGAAAAACCCGCTACCACCTCAGTTATGCGATTGACGCTCGCAAACAGGAGAAGGGCTCGCTGCTCCGAGAAGAGACAGCTCATGTAACCACACAGAAAGCCACTCAAATTCGGGATCTTCCACAAGGGGAAGCCCACAGCTCCTCGGGTGGGCCGGGTACAGCACCACTTTGACACAAGCAGCTCCTGGAGAGATTTTGGAAGCGATCGTTCCTTGGCATAAATATTACTGGATGTCTAATCGAAAAAACAAGGAAAACCATCCATTTTGAATCCAGCTTCCATTTTCTCCTCTTGAAAAACACAAATTAAAACTTTAACTGTTTTAAACAACTCAACATGCACTATAACGGCAGTGTCCCTCCCTCCAACCATGAGAAATGCGATTTAATTGGTAATAAATGGTCCCAAAATCTGGATTGTTCTTATGCAAACAGAGTTAGTTTTCCCTTAAATTTTTTTAAAAGAGGCATTACTAAAAGAACACAACTGACAGCACCATTACAAAATTAAGATTACTGGGTTCAAAATTTAAGCTTGAATTTTTTTTTTCCTAGTTCTGTTAAACACTGGGGAAACCCTGCAATATTTTAAAAAAAGTTTTACCGTATCTTTCCCTCCCCCTGCCCTCCCAACACCTGAGACTTTCCTTGCTGAGAAGCCATCATCCAGGTTCTGTGAATACTAACCCACTTATTTTTTTTTTTTACTTTTTCATTTTTTTGACAGCCTGAATGGCAGACTCCTTACTTACTAGAAAGATATTAAGTTCCTGGGAAGCTTTGTGTTTACAGAACTAACCCTTTCTAGCTGATACACTGAGTTTCTTTTGCTACTCCTTGTATTATCTTATATACTCATGGGAGAAAGCTTTCTGAATCAGATTCTTTTTAGCTCTTAAAACAGTTGCAGCATTTGAAACCCCATAATAAAAGTTCTTATTCCAAAGTTTTGGTTTCATTTATGAACCCAGACGAGGTCTTTTCCTTGGAGATGTCTCCTCCTCTTCATCATCATCTTCATCATCAGGATAATCCACTAGGCCAACTAGACTTCCCTGCCAATTAAAAAAGATAAAAACACACAAGGCTGCAGAAGGGTTTTGGTGATGCCTTTTTCATTCAAAGACCTATTTGTCTTAAGAAAGAGGTTTTTGAACCTCAAAGTTATAAAAGTACTGGAACTTCCTTGTGTCTCTGGATCTGGTCTCAGACTTACTTAAAAATCCCTTTTCACGCTCCCACCTGGGCAGTCAGAGAATCTAACATGTGTAACTGCACATCCATTTTGCTGGTAAGTCTCAGGTGTGTGCAATAAAATTTTTGCCACAAATTCCTGTATCCTCTCAGGAACTTGCAGGCTAAAGATTAAAATAATGCACAACTGGGTAAGACATAACAAAGTATCACTCACTGTATTTCATCTGCTTAAAAACACTTACTAATCCTCCAACAGGGGGCCCACTAACATAATTGAGAAACAAACCAATCTCACGTGTGTCACACACACAGCAGCAACTGGACAGTTAAAAAAGCTGAGGAGTGGGAAGAGTTAAATTATGCAGAAGATGTGAGATCAAACTGTGCCCACCAGGTTACCAACAGACTCCTGTCCCACCTAATCCTTTCTCAAACCTTCCCCCAAACTAGTAAGGGCTTAACTGGACAGGCCTTTGGACGAATTTATAAGATGCCCTGCCCAGAGGCTAACGCTGACCGTGCCACGTTACAACCCGCAAAGTCTCCCGACGCTGCTCCGCTGTCCTCAGTGAGGAACAGCAGCTTTTGTACAAGTTCTCCCACCTTCGAAGCTGTCACCGCTGTGGTCAGGGTTGCGTTCTTTGAAGAGGAGCCGTTGGAGCTTGCTGGTGACGTCTGAGCTGCCACGGATTTACTGTTTGCACCGTTTGCACCATTGGCTGCGCTGGCTGAGTGGGAAAAAGTGAATTTGAATCCCCCAGCTGAAGTCCTTTTTGGAAGATTCTCTTTGTCCTCGCTCTCCTTAGCTGAGGGACAAACATTTTCATACTTAAGTATCGGCTGTACACCATGGAGTACAATCCACATCACAGCATAATCACAGGGCAAAAACCGCCCTACTGTTTTTTTAAATTCAGTTTAAATTCACAGCTCACCTCCTGCCCTCACCCAGGCACGCGCCAGCATGCAAACGGAGAACGGCACGGGTGCTGGGGACACGGGGACATCGCTCTCGCAGCGCACACTAGTGCACGTAAAATTTTGCTATTGAATGTCATTTAATCTAGATGCGTGCTTGGAGCGACTTAACTTACGATTTAAACTATCTTGCAAAGACATGTAAGGAATTAATTAGTTAATTACATAGAATACCCTAACTCCTGCCGATGATACAGAGCACAAGCAACTGGTTTGTTTACATGATACTCCAGGTATCTGCCACAGAGCACTTCCAGTGCTGACAAGCTGAAATTGAGTAAATACCTTTTTTAGTTTCCATGAATTTTTCATAGCTATCTGGAAAATCATCCTCCTGTTTTGACTTCTCAACTGGAGGTACAACAGCTTCACCTTCTTCCTCTTCGTCTTCATTGAACCACATTTCTTCATCCTCCTCTAAGGCTCTTGCATCTCTGCGAAATCTATTGCTACGCAATATAGATGGAACACTGTAAGAGACACATGACAAGGGATTCAAATTTTGCCCGCTGGTTCAGACTCAGCCAGGATCAGAAACGACTTCTGAGGCTGGAGTGTGAATTCCATGCATTTGGGAAGGCAGCCCAGCTCCGTCTCTGACTCTGCAGTCAACACCGAGCTTCAGCAAAAGCCCAGGTGACACCAAGGCAGATTGAATCCTAACTCTGAATGACAGAAGATGATTCTGCTCTTCATAAGCTGAGAGTTTTCTGAATGTAACATTTCATATCCTGACAAATATGAGCGGTAACTACAGTAGGCCACAAGGAAAGCCAGATGGAGATTTACTCTAATTAAAGAAGTTTTCATCAAGAACAAAAAAAAAACCAACAACCCAGCCTTCTGCTTTTTCTGCCTTCTAGGAAAGGAAAAAACCAACCAGCAGGAAGAAGAGAACACACAAGGGCATTCAGTAAAGGTCTCAGCGTACATAAACCGGGTCCTACCTGTTCAGTTTCTGGTTTTGTCGGTCTTTCTCTTGCTCATATTTTGTCTTCAATCCCTTGAATGTCTGAACATACTCGATAGATTCAAGTGCATTATAAAAGTTTTCAACTATATGTGCAATAAGGGACTTAATATCTTCCTGCATAAGAACAAAACAGGGTTTCAGTCTCAAATATTAACATGCAGAAGTTCTGAAACCTTTAGAGAGTTTAGTTTTTAAAAGTAACTGATTCATTGTCCAGAGTAAAAATGTTAAAGAATAAGGGTGAAGTCATCAGAATTTTTTGTTTTTTTTTATAAAAAAGCTGAAATCTGGAAATAATGATTAAATTTCCATACAAATGGACAATACATCAGTACTGTCCCAGTTCTATTTGTGACAGCTCGATTACACCATGATGCTTGCTATCTAGGATTGAGCCCTCTTTAGAGAACAACGCTCTCCCCCTAAGTTTCAGCTGTTTTTTCTTGTCCTCAGAACCTAGCGCAGCACACATGGCACCAGGCACCTTTTAGTCACTCACCCCCTTACAAGCCTCACCGTATCAGGCAAATCTTAACTTTCAAACCACACTGGCAAAAGTCACCTGGAGACACAAGGCATTTCCTTCTTGCTGGAAAAGTCAGCAGCTACAATATCCTCTGACTAAAAACTGCCCTTCATTTTTGTGGACCACAAGGATCCCCTGAGAAGACGACTCCCACACATCAAGGCATTCGCAGTGAGCAGCTCAGGAGCTGCTGGAAGTTCTTGTTTCCTACCCCAGCAATCCCACAAAGTGGGTGCTCCTGCCTGTCCCGTCTGTCCTCTCCACACACACATTGTTCCCACAAACACTGCTGGTGGAAAATCTACTGATTCAAAGCTGACACCGGCTAAGAAAGCATGTGTGTAGGATTTTAAAAGACAATGACAATTCAAATTTGTAGCCAAATTAGTCTCATTTAGACTGAATAATACCCATATGTTACTCACATGTAACATATTTCACTTAATTCCTCACTTCAAAGCTCAGTCTAGAAACAACACATTCTACCACTTAGATGAATTTCATCTGCGGGACAACCTTACACAAACTTATATGTAAATAGGGCCAACACACACTCTGCGATGGGACAAGTAAAACAAGCACAAAGCAGCTGCCTCCTTTCCATTTTGGTATTTATCTATGGGGTTTTTAGCTTATTATTTTAAGTAGTAATACACTATTTCAAGGGAAAGATTTACGTTCTGTATTTCTCCGTGAGATGCCACATACACGTACGAGCTGAAGAAGCTGCTCAACTTACCACCCTGATGAATTCAAACAGCTCAATCACAGCAGAGTTGAGTAGGTTGTACCTAGTTCCATTATCCAACAGAGCATTTATAACGGGTTCAAACAGGTTTCCCTTGGTGATATAACGGTTATAAAATTCATCTTTTAGGCCAATTATCCTCCTCATAAAGCGAAGAGCACCTATGTGAAGAAAGAGATTCCAGAAGTTAGTAACTACATGCCAGGGTTCCAACCTGCTTCTCTTGAAAAGAAATGAAAAAAACTGATATTTACTGAGAGGAAGATGCGCCCCCCCTCCCCAAGAGCCTTAAAAAGCACTTTCTTAAAGTTCAGAAGAAACATTTGCTGAGACGTAATCTCTCTTTCATTCTTTGACTTTCCCAGGTATTTGAGCGTGATCAGGGTCCAATAATTTATTTTTGAAATCCAGCAGCAATAAACTTTAGCCCACATGAAGTTAAAGTATTAGCGCATTCCTGTGCTTCTCCGTGTTCACCTCCCAGAACCAGCCCCTATTCTTTAAATACCACAGTCACCAAATTTCATTTGCTCTCCACCAGGAGCACTAGATTTATGATGGTGTTAAGAAATGACAGTTTCTCCATTTAAATGAACTAAGACAGCTGATCACAAATCATCCTTCTGTCATAAAGACCTGAAAGGTAATTGTGGACTGCAAAAGATACAATTCCCTTCCCACCACAAACTGCACTGGTCTACATTAACAGCCATCTGCTTCCTTTTTTTTCAAAATTACTTAAAAGCTAGTCAGTCATAAATAGGAAATTAACATGAATTTTGAGTCAAGTAAACACTTTTACTCCTTTACATTCCCCACAGTAGACACAAAGCCTCGAAGAAGGACAGCGCCATACTCACACAAGGCCAGAAACGTGTGTTTTGAATTCATCAAGACCAGTACTCTTCTTAGCAAATCTTTGTTCATAATGTAATTTTTGATGTGATACGTGTGGTGTTCCACACAAAAAGTAAGCAGCTCCAAAATTAAGGCAAGTAGCTGTGCCGTTTGATAATTATCTACAAGAAAAAGTAACGCCTTAAGTTATACTAAAAAAACACAAAGTGCTGTCGTGCACCAAATCATCACCAAGCTCAGCTGCTATTACAGCTCCTGACGCGTTTCTAGTGACAAACTGCATTGCCTTAGGAAGTGGGACTTTGGGTCAGAACAAACCAACACGTACAAATTTGGATTTTTTTTTTTTTTTTTTAAGTCACAAAACCCATGCTGAATTGGCAGTGGGATTTCTTCCAGCCAGTTACTGGTTAAGGCAATCCAGACTAATGGTATGGAGTTAAAAAACCAAAACCAGTCCGATCTGTATTCACGTGAACCCAATTAGCAATGCCTTTTCATACTCATCAAAAAAGAAGCCTGCACAGATAAAAATCCAAACTGTAAAAGCTCAGCTCTGTCTCTTTAGTACATATTTTACTAATATTAATTTAAACTTTCAGTAGCAAAGTAGACTAGGAAAAAAAAAGTAAAACCCAGTAACTCAAAAGCAGATGAAAATGTTCTTTCAGCTTCCTGTTGTCTCAAATGAAGCAAAGCACCTACATTTATTTAAGTAAAAAGTATTAAAAAAAAAAAAAAAAAAGTATGGACATACCTAACTTTTTTTTTTTCCAAATAAAAACACCATACCCAGCACACAAGACAACTTTCAAAACTCAAGGTCAATTAAAACTTACCAGGACAAATTGTGTTACTCTTAGTGGACCCAACTACTGCATCAGATAAACAGAAAACAAAAACAAAAATCAGAAAAAGTTTTTCAAAGCACTGTCAATATTTAAACGATGGGGATAAACAATCAATTCTAGCAGCCGTTCAAACTTTTGTCAAATCAAAAGTTCCCGTAAGCTATCGAGAAATAGACATACAGCAAAAATGCATGCCAGCTCAAATTCAACTAGGTGAAAATACGTAACCTAATACTTAGGAATAATATACATAGAATAAAAGAAAGTGCCTGTTGCAAATTTTTTCAAATAATATTATAAAATGAGTATTACAAGTTTTATTTTTGTATAAAATGCAGAAAACATTTTTTTTTGACGTAACACTTAACATGAGAATATGGGTCAGATGAAAGAGATGTTTTTACCAAATACGTGTTGGTTTGATTTAATCTCTTGAAAGAGTACTCAAAAGAAAGTCTGACTCAAGAGGCTGTAATGATGTTAAATTTGTTTGTGAAGCAGTAGAGGCAAACTAGCGAGTGTTATCTGTGTGTGCCAAACAGAGATTTCCAATCCCTTTAATGTTACTAGGAAAATATTCCAAGTTGTATTTCTTTGAATAGATTTCTTTCAGCATTTCTATACTACAGTCAAGTGAAAACCAGTCCTTGCAGTTAATCACCTGAGCACACCTGTAACCACTGATGAACATCAGCATTTTTGTAAACTTTTAGGAAAAAGTACTTGTGAGCTAAGGACGCTCTCTGCTTTACAGTAAATATTCTTTAGAGTTATACTAGCAAAACATATACAACTAACAATACACACCAAGCAGATACACAGTGCACAAGGCACAGCATGAAGATACGGTATCAGTCAAAGCTGGGCTAAAGGGCTATTAAAATCTCTGCCTACAGAACCCCTGTCACTGGGGAAACAACAGTTGCCAGCAGGTGTATTCCCAGCTTGGACCACAGGCTTATCCCTCTTCCCAGGACTGCAAGTCACTGAAAAACATTACAAGGGGGTGATGGTGGTGGGGAAGTGACATTACCTTTTTCACATTTATCTTCTGATGTATTAGCCAGAAGCGGTGCAGTAAGAACATGCATACAATGGTTGTAGAAGAAATTGAGAAATTCACTTTTTTCCGTTTTCTAAAACAAATATAACTTTATTAAATACTCGCATTTGTGAACTTCCTTTTAAATAAGAAATAGTAGAAACATAAAAGACAGCTTACAAATAATTCTGTCAACTCCCTCAGGTCTGCCTGTATCTTTTTGGTTGGTCCTGCAACATTGCCTTCACTTAAATAAGATACATTTCTTTATTTTGGGAGAATATCTGAAACACGCCAACCCAACCCAGCTATCACCAGGAAAGCCCCACCGTGGATGCAAAAATGCTATTTCACTGAAGCACAGGACTGCTTAGTTTATTAAACACTTGTACGATACCACAGACACATTCCTTTCAGCAAAAGTTAATGGCAATTTGAGCTTATTTTTTAGCTTGTTTAAATTCAGTATCAGACCATACATAACACTGTCAAAAAAGAATAAAAACCTCTTTTTATTTTTATCCTCCACCACGCTAACAGGAATAAATATCAGGCTTTCCGTTGTGCTGAGACAGTAAAGGTCTTTACCCCTTTGTGTTTTCTTACATTAGCTGTGGCCAACATATTCTCTGGGTCTATCAGGGTGCGCAAGAGCCCCATCAGCTGAACAGCTCCCCCAAGCTCGGGATCAGTATCGCAGATCATCTGCTCAATGACCACGTTGATGAGCAGGATGTCCTGCAAAAGAACCAAAAACAGACCAACCGCAAAATAATTAGATACGTTTTCAATAGTGGAATGATTTCCCCAGTAAAACCTAAGTGAAACTGAAAAACTAGAAGAGTTGCATTTAGACACTGGAGTTCCGTGAAGCACGACCCTCCTCACCTGAACTCACTGTCTGGCAGAGCTACAATTTTATTACCGTAAACACACACAACACCAACATGCTCAGAATTTTTTTTTCTTAAATATCTACTTTTTCCTGCATTTCTACTGTCTACGTTTTGGGGCTAACTCTATTTCAAATGCTAGAAAGGTTTGTTTTGCTGTTTTTCTTCCCGTTTGCTCTAAATCTAGTATACTCAAACTCCAAACCACTTTTACTTACATCATCACTCTGCTGGGCCTCTTGCATTACAAATTCTCGGACCATGGATGGACTAAATTCTACTAGATAAGAAAATATATCTGTAGCAGCAGATCTAACTTGCAGATCATCCATTCCCTATAAAAAAAAAAGAGATCAATTCATTTGAGTAAATCAAGTTTGGTATTTATTATGAAGTAAAGCTTCAAAGAGTAGAGAGCTGAAAGTTTTGAGAATATTTTATTACAAAAGTTTCTGAGAGACACAAAAATAGTTACAGGGGAAAAAAAAACAACAAAACAGCAGAATGGTTTCCCCACTATTTCACTCCCCTAGAAAGCATGCAAGCATTTCTGTGAATTTGATTGCTCTAACTTAGGCCGGAAACATTTATATTGTGCTACTTGCTAGAGTATCTAAAATGCTCATGTTTTGTACCTGTCATCCACAGTTTACTGATTTTGTACAGAAGGAACAACTATACAAATCAGTCTGTACAAAAGTTTCTGTACTCATTTATAGGCAACAAGAATTAATAATTTTCCTTAAGGTCCGCTATTTTCTCTGATAACTGTACTATTTCTAAGCCTAAAATATTAATGTAACAGAAAACATTTGGGCTGGTCTAGCCCTAGAAAATAATAACAAGATTAGGGTTCATCTAATCACTGAACATCTACATGACTCTTCTGTTTTCGTAACAGTCAATGTCCTTCAGTAACTTCACAGGCTGTTACTCTAGAACACAAAACCCACTGAATTTACAGTTTCTGAGTAACAACAGCACTACCGTATGAATTGCAATGGACAGGCAGCAATAGCTGCTTCAACCAAAGGAGGGGAAAAAAAAATAAATCACATTTTCACATTGCTGATTAAGATAGATTAATCTGCTTCATACCTCTGAAAAGACAGGATTACAAGATCTTTGGGATAGCAACAAGCCAACAGTTCAAGATTATCTAAAAATACTTCTTTGGCGCTGTTCCAACAACAACAGGAAAAAAAACCCTCCCAAGCTATCCCATGAAAAAGAGTTCTCTCTCAATTTTTATACTCCCTTGTCAAAAGGGCTGCATCTATCCCAGACTTCCCCATCACGCAAAAGCAAAAATAGTGGTAGCAACAAAGCCAGGCTACTTCAGAAGACTGAGGACATCTTTTGGATTCTGAATGTTATGATAAACTTCAACTTTCAGCAGAGCAAAGCTGTCCAATCAAACTTACAAAAAGGTGCTTCGCAGATCTGAAAAACTACTTAAATGTCTGTGGGTTTTTAAAATTTTATTAAGATCAGCTTTAAGTTTTCACTTACCATTACAATTTCAAGAGCTGGAAGAATTCCCAGCTTTGCCAATGTTTTGAAAAATGCATCTCTGTTCTGAGGTTGTAATGTCTGAGAAAATGCGCAGAATTCCTTGAAAAAGTTAACCTATCAAATAGGAAAAAATAATTTAAAGTGTGTTTGATTCAGAAAACTCTCTGAAAATAGGAAGCTCTTAGAATCTGTCTTAAGAGTTTGTGTACCGGGCGACACGTGCCTTCCTAGCAAATAGTATTATTCTAGTCCTTTCTCCTCAAATTTTCAGCGACATCAACAAAGGAAAGAGACAGTAAAAACAAACAGAAATTTCAGAGGTTGAAATTTACCCCAGCGAGAGATACAGTCACATTGTAGCTATTTTATCACACCTGTGTATGAAGGATTTATACTTCTGTCTGACACGATCTTTGAAAAAACAGATGCTTCCCTCACTTAAAGGAAGAGGCAATTTCATGAGGCAATTTAAATTGATAAACATATTCCAGGCTAAATAGTGTTTGTAATACATATATATATATATATATAAAGGGACTACTGGTAATCCTCGGTCATAGGACTTAAAAGATCTTTTTGAATGAGTACAGTACAGTGAAAAAAGCAAGTGTTTAAATGACAAATAGAAGGATATGGTATGTTAAAGAGTACTTAGAAGAAAGTATTCCTTTAGGTCTAGGATGTCAGCTTAGTGCTAGTACTTTCTCAACAATAATTATTTAGAACAAATAAACCAGAGATTACCTCACAAGAAATATTTTTCTAGTGAATCCAAAAATGAAGGCTCAGATACATTAGAAATTATTCTATGGTTACAGAAATACCTCAATGATTGCAGAACCAGAAGAACAGTTTCAGTATTTCTATTTAATATCTGTGGTTTAAGCGTTCAAAAAACTACCAAGACCACTGGACTTACCAATTCACATCGTTTGTCATCATCTGTAGCTTCATCTGTTAATTGTGCAAAAACTTCAGACAAAAATTTCTCATCTTCCTGTGTAACACAAGAAGAATATGACTTACATAATGCCTCTTCAAAGTTAAAACACTGATCTTTATTGGATCCCACACTGTAGGAAGTTGAATTTAGTTTAAGCTTAACTGTAATGCCTAATTACAAACAAAAAAAGCATGCATTAGTAGATTTGGTAGATAACGGGTTTTTTCCTTTTTTTTTTCTCCACACCTACATTTTACCCCCAAATAGGGAAATCCAAGGCTACCTGTTCGGAAGGATCATTTCCAGGGCATTGTTTCGGTGCTGGTTCTGTGCAGCGGGAGCAGGTCCAGGAGACCAGAACCATAGGACACACTGAGCACAGGTGACGATTACTAAAACTGCCTTCTAAATGACCAAAGAACGTGTCATTTCCTTTCCTTCTCTGCCATGCCCCTCTCCACCCAGGGTTTACAGCTCTGCCCCGGCCCCCCACACTCCCATTCATCAAAATTATAGAAAATGAGAGTCTTTGTTCCAGGCCCCCTCCCTGCTCCTTGCGTGTCACCTTCCAGGGAGGCAGCCCATACACTTCTACACTGGGAACTGCCACCCGAGACACAATTTTTACCATGCTGCACCTACGGCATTGACACTAGGGGGCTAACATCACACACGCATCAGTTACCCTATTTTGGGTCTGCAGCACTGCAAACCTTTTTCAGACCACCCATGCAAGGGGGAGTAGATCAACACATTACGAGCTTGCCGCAGCCGTGCCCCCGTTAACCTTGTTCTCAAAATAAGCTCGGCTTGAAGGAAGTTTAGCTTTTTCAATCTGGAAAACTTTTTTGAGAATTATTTGCTTTTCACATTCAGGTCCTCTACTAAGAGATGTTTATTTTTAAGTATATATAGGATAACATTTCACTTCCTGTTAAGCTTTTCAGTTACACCATTGCTTAAAATTCAAGAAGTACAAGAGAACCAGAGCGATCATCATCATCATCTCTCAACTGTTTGGGCACTTCCTGTACTCTCTGTACATCCATTTCTCTACACTCCTTCACATGGAAAATAGTGTTGGCATTCTCTCAAATCAAATGACAATTTTACCTTTAAATATAATATAAATTTTAAAGCAAACAGTAACATTATGCTACAGCATTACAAAATTATGCATCGCTGATTCAACTCTATAACTTAAGCATTGAACAAACATGAAGGGTATTGCAGCATTCCAATAAATATACATAAACATCACACTGCATAATGTAAAGGGCGCTTACTTCTCTATTCTTCTGTGTGCTGCGACTAAAATCTGTGTGCTTTATTAGGCTCACATAATACAGAATTTTGACAGTTACAGGAATGCCAGCCAAAGGCTTACAATTTTTTCCTGAAAATTTTAAGACGTGGGAAAAGAAGTGCTTTACAAACAAACGATACCTGGAATCAACACCAGAGAGAGTGCAACGTACAGAGACTTAGTAGCTTACTCTAAGCTTTGCTGGCTTTAACAGCTTAATTAAGCCTATTGAAAAAAATAACCGTACCACAATCAGCAACAGATAGGCTAGAAAACCCCTACGACAGAACACTTGGCACCAGAAAGAACTCTTGCTTGTCTAAGGCTGCTGCACAGTGTAGTGCTGATGTCCTAGGGCACAGGAGGGACGTAGGTTTTCCACGCTCGCTCAGTTTCCCAGGTGGCTGCCTTTCATCGACAGCGGCACCGGGATCTACTGCTTCGTGGCACGTAGAAAGGAGCTTTACTGCTGTGGCAAACACAATCTGTTACTCCTATAAACTGCATTCTCCTAGGGAGCTTTGCCGGTGTATTTAGGGTAACAAGACTTCTAATGTGTTCACCAAACCCAAAGGAGCTTTAGAGTTCTTGTGCCACAACAAAAAGCTGCTTTACGCCAGGGGACTGCGACAACAGTCGCGAACCTGAGGTCCATGCAACTCTGTGATTTTCCTCAAGCGTGCTATCAATAACATCTCTTCCATGTGTGCTTTCTTCTTAGTTTGTATTTCTCAAGGCAGCTCAAATGATGTACAGCAGCAACGTTATTCGTAATCAACACGCATGTCTCAATTAGGGTCAACGCTGTGTAGGTGCCATGCACTTTCTCTACTGGGGCAAAGACGGCAGTGACTGAGAGCAGCAAAAAGGCAAGTAACAGGAAATCATGGTTTTCTGTTAAGGCACGATTAAACGTTCAGTATAGTAAAACTTACATGAAAAATAAGTAAGTTTACAGAGTTAAAAATCTCTAAATGGAAGTGGGACTGTGGCCCCGCTTCAGGAGAACGATACCGAATTTATTTTAGTTTTAGAAAACTAATACAGAGAATAGAATAAAAAGGGGAAGATTTATTTAATACAAACCCATTAACTTTGCAAATGGGATTTACTTTCTAGCTTCTTCCTGCTATCAAACCAAAGTAGAGAGAAGCCCAAAAGCTTATTCATGAAATTCTGTAGTTTTGACCTTTTTTCCATTCTCTATTGCATTCTTCAGCAATATTCCTTATGGCAATGTTATGTCTCCAGTGCCTCTCTCCTTCCACAATTTTACTGCTCTCTTCTTCTCCTTGAATCTTCATATTTCACAGAGACTATCCACGCTCAAACCAAAACTGACATGTTTGTGATGTTCTGCTCTACACAAACATACCATTATTTCTAAGGGCATGGATCAGAAACAGAATAAAACCACTTTGGTATCCATTAGTTTGCACAACAAAATATGAACTGAAAATACTCTAAATGTCATGAAGTTCAAACGCAGCTCTTTATCGAGGCTCCTTCCACAGTCCAGCTTAGTTGTCACACCCAACTACTTTTAAGCCTGCTTCTGTCTACAAAGTATTCCATAAGTTTTTTGACATAGTAACATACCGGTTAATTATTGCTTTTGTGTATCAGTATGAAGAGAAAAAAAAGTAATTATTTACTTTACACTGCAACACGAACATCTGAAATTAGTACCATAAAGTAATAGTAGTATAACAGGAATGGTTCTGAACATGCTCTTTTGAACCACAGACTCAGAATTTGTTATAAAGATGTCACAGATGTCCCTGATATATATTGTTCCTTCAATTACGTAAACAAAACCAGCTCAAAATGTGTATGTTTACAACCCATTAAAAAATACTAATATATACACCTGAAATATATAATTTTAAAAATAAAAGGTATCAGAAATACGGGCAAGCATTCAAAACATTATGCAAATGAAAGCACATATGATTAACTTCCATAGTGATAAAGAGCTGTAATCAATTTCAAAACTACAGCTAGAGGTATCTATACACAATCTGTCTATATAGTATTAAAAATAACTTACCTGCAACATACTGACAATCTCAACTTTGTTGAAGAAAATAAAGGAAGTGAGTGTAGAAAGAAAATTCTCTTCAAAAACAGATGGTGTCGGCAAGATGATGTCCTGAATATACTGTACCCTGTAAGTCTGGTGGATTTTTTGCCTGAGTTCAGAGTCTGTTATAGGAATAACCTCCTTAAATTTTGCTGTTTTGGTCAAAAACTCCCTGTGCCGCTTTGGCTGAGCCAAAGAAGGATCATACTCAAGGCATCCAACAACATCCATAATACACTCATCAGAAAACATCACCTCAAACAGAGTTGCTTTGTTGAGGAACAAAATTCCTCTAATAATTTCATACAAATGATGTAAGCCTTCGGTGTTCTCTAAATTCTCGCAGACTTGGAAAAGCTGTAATAGTTTTTTAATATAGCCTTCATTCTCCAAGGCCAGCGCTAGCTTTTCTCTACGGATGGGTGAGGAGAGGACAGAGGTAACTAGGTCAGCAATCTCTTCAAGTTTGTTGAGTTCACAAGTAGGAAGGTCGATCAAAGGACTAGTTTCGGGCATTTCTTCTATGTGTTCCTCTTCTGACTCAATGAGGTCCTGTGTGACTTCCACTGAAGGATCCTTACCTTGAACCTAAGAGAGGGTGCACAATTACTTTCTCATCCCAAAAAATACATCAAAATAATCAAGTCAGTAACTGCAATAACATGTGCCGTAGTAAGTGCTTTTACACCTTCAGTTGCCTGGAAAAAGATGTAGCCATGCAGAGACCTACGTGTGCTGCTCTAAGCTCTACAGTCACTACCATTACCCTCAACAGCACACCTGTCAGAACAAACCCTAAGAGCATCACAAAGGATCACACGTTACACAGGAGTCCCAAAGGATGAAGCAGGAAGAGTTTTGGAATTTGATGACAGAGCCTAAGGCTAACGGTTTACACGGTCTGATCACATGAAGGCCCCCCCTTCAGATTGGTCATCAGCTCAACCCCAGCTCAGAACCAATTTGAAACCCAGACTATTTATCAGACGCATACACTTGCAGTTATAGTAACTATACTTGCAGTTATAGTAACTGCATTGGTTCCTTTCAACACCAGTACTTCAGAACTGGCTGAGAGGACATAATGCCCCAACACATGCTAAGATTAAGAATGCATCTAAATTGCCTAGTTTGTTCAAAGAAAACTGCTAGGAAGCCTGACTTCTATGTTTTTTTAGTTAATAGCTTTACATTGCATCATTTCAAAATCTGAGAAGGTTACGATAAATTCCAAATGTGAAACCCCAGGTTTCTTCTTGTAAGTACACATAGGTGCAACTCCATTGATCTGTTACTTCCAGAGTTTAAAGCATAAAATCTAAACTGTTCTCTAATAGAACAATGAAGATCAAAATATCCATAAGATACGGACAATAATATTTTGGTCTTGATGAAAAAATGTATCACTGACATTTTTAAGCTTATACAGCAATGCCACCTCTTTGTCTCTCACAGTGAAATATCTTGCTCCTTATGCATTACAACACATTATCTGTTCCACCACACTCCAACAAGTCAGCTTCCTAAGGCCATCTGGGAGGATGATTAAAACGTGGTACTCTGCTATTCCCCTTTTTAATACAAACTCACTCCTAAAATGCCTATTTCCCTGAGCTTCATCATTACATTCATTTTTCAAAAGTGTGGGATTCAATTATGAAAACAACTAGTGTTCTAAATAGTGACACCTTAAGATCTTTCCCAGAAAAGGCACAGAAAACAATGACCAACGTGTGCTTACTTTACAAGTAGGTTTAAAAATTACAGCACAAAGACATGAAGTCACAGAAGACACAAAAAAATCTGGAAGAAACAGAGTATTTAAAGTTAACTGTACCTGGCAGATTTTTTCCCAAATTTCATCACAGCCAGCTTTTTCTTGAAAACTCAGTGCTAAATCATAGTTTTCTGCTTCTGACCAAACAATCAGGGTGTCCTGTTTAAGACAAAAACAGAAAAATATTGTTTCTGAAACAGGTCTACACTGCATATTAATCTGCATTCCATTAAGTCATGTCTTAAAAAAAATAATTTTTATTAAAATTACACTTGTCACAAAAGAACATAAGACAATAAAATAATAAATCACCTGTTCTGCCATAAGAGACAACGCCTTTCTTTTTTGCTATTTTATGACCATTACCTTACATATTGTATATTTAAATACACTGGTTTTCATATCCAAAACACTTAGAATGGTATTTTTCTGCAACATATTTCTGAGCCAACAGTCTTGAAAAGGGAATGCACACATTGTAGGAGATTAAGAAAACCTGCAGTACAACAATTTAAATCTTTTCATATTTAATGAAGCAGAAACAAAACCCCCAAGATTACAGTGTTTCCTCCTCAGAAAAGGTTTAATAAAGCCTTATCACTGTGAGAAATAATGCCTAACTAAAGTTAAAATACTCTTTTCTGAATTAAAAGACATACAGTCTGAATAATATAAAACTCCCAAGTTCTTACTAAAGTTACAAATGTCTTGCCAAAAGGTACTTTCATTTGAGCAGATTTTTTTTCTCTGTTATATTGCCTCTACCAATCCAACTTGTGCACTTGCACATTAGAACTGGAAGATTCACCGGAATTTCTGAACAGACTAAACAGGTGTTTTTATGAGGTTTTATTAGGAGACTTGAGGCAGTACTGTAAGGAATGTAAGCCTCTGCTTCCACATTCAAATAGATAGTTCGGCATCCTACAGTAACCTCATCTTCATGTTAAAATGTTCAAAGTGAACAGCTCTCTGCTAACTTTGCAGTACATTTGATGAGCTCCAGCAAAACAGTCCAACATTCTGCCAAGCGTGCTGATCTCCTGAACTCTTACTGCACCTTTTACTTTTTTTTTTTTTTAAAAAACACCAACAAGCCCTTGCTTAACGGTCAATAAGGTAATTTACTTCCTGCATTTACAAAGGTCAATATTCACTGCACAGATTATCAAGGTTTGTAAATCTTCAGCTTATGTATCATTTTTATGGTAAACAGAACATTCAAAGTGACATCTTTAGGCTTAGCAACCAAACCCAAACAAACATCTGACTGGCTTACAGATGCCCAACATACTCGAGGAAACTTCAGGGGCAGCAGGAAACAGACACTGCCATTGCTGCCCAACATCTTTACCCCAAAAGTACTTCTTGGTTCCCTTTGTGCACCAAGCAACAGGAAACGATGAGGCTGATTGATGACAATGTGTCCGGCATTCACTATGCTAAAAGGCCAAAACATGACACGGTATCATACAACTATCCATACACCATCCCTCACGCGTCCACTGAAGACAGACAAAAACATAATTAATACCAAGTGATCATTGCTACTCTTGAAGCTACTGTCAATCAGCATTCCTTAATCGTTTTTGATCAAAATCAGGTTAGTTGAGATGATTCAAACAGACCTTTGTTAATGCAGTTATCTGGGATTACATAGGTCAGGGAATGCTCATAAGTGTTTCCACTGGCAGTCGTGAGGGGACTAACGTTTAGGCCAGGACTGCTGACAAGCAGGTGGCATGGGACAGGAGGTAAACTCTTCCATCAGCACAGCTACCTGAAAAGCACACGTCCCTCTCAACAAACGCAACTTACCAGCTGCTACAGTTACTGCTCTGGAACACGAATGAAAATCAGCATCACTGATATGGCATTAATTCTTCAGTTCATTTCTACAGTCATCTTAATCTCTCAATCTCCATATGTAGTTGTGTGTTTTGAGGGTTTTGCCTTTTTTTTTTTTTTAAAAGCCTAGCTAAACATCCTTTTCTTACAGCAACGCTATTGACAAATACCTACCAATAGATCAGCTTCCTTCTCCCAAAATATAATCACAGGCCACACTAAAAAAAACAGCATTTGCACAAGCTCAGGCTTTTTTTCTTTCTCGTTTTTACACATTCCTTAAAGAAACAAAATTTCCTCATTCCGAAAAGAACTAAGCACACTGCACTAGGGTTTTAATGCCGTTCATGAGAGTTGTTTGTTTATACTACAGTGCCCTATATTACACTTGCACTTTTGTCCTGCAGTCACAAATATTAACAGGTAGTCTCCCTGCTTTCGGGCTCCGATTCACGTGCACAAATGGCACAGCTTCCTACAGCTGCCCGGGTCTTTGCTTACAGCTGCCCACCCTCAGCTCCAGCTCACAGACAGCTGAATCTCTGTGTTTACAGCGTGCCATTTGAGAGTGAGCAGTTGAACTGGGCTTCAAGGAAAAAATAATTATTGTCAGCTGCAGGCACTGAAAAGTCTGATCAGGTCCCTGATCTGGTTCTCTTTTAGAGATTAATAAAAAAAATAAGAATTCTTAAGTACAATGTTATGGGCGTTACAGAACTCAAAATCCGAAATATTTATCTTGAGATGTTGAGGGGTCGGTCTCTTCTCCCAAGTAACAAGCAACAGGACAAGAGGAAATGGCCTCGAGTTGTGCCAGGGGAGATTTAGATGGGATTTTAGGAAAAATTTCTTCACCAAAAGGGTTATCAAACATCGGGACAGGCTGCCCAGGGAAGTGGTGAAAACACTATTCCTGAAGGGATTTAAAAGCTGGGCAGACGTGGTGCTGAGGAACATGGTTTAGTGGTGGCTTTGTCAGTGTTAGGTTGATGGTTGGACTCGACGATCTGAAAGGTTCCTTCCAACCCAGGCAATTCTATGATTCTATGTTCTGTGAACTTGAAAATGCCCTGACACTCAAAATCAACACACTTACAGGTGATCTGAGATTCAGAGGTGCTCAATGAACAAAGAAGGACGCATTCATGAAAAGGTCCTACTCATAGTCCAGAATGATTCACACAAGAGACATTGTGCAGTGACTTCAATGACTGCGTAAGACTGCACTCAAAAATTCTGTGAGAATTCTTGAGTTACTGAACAGTACTCATTTCAATCTGTACCACCCACACAAAGCAGAAGTTATGTAAGTTTCTCTGAAAATATTGCTGAAAAACTAAAAGATAGTTTCATCAGAAAATAACTGTCCAGTACCAATATAAAATCTACTCATCTAGAGTACACTTCCTGCATGACCTAAGACCACCCCTGAAGACCACAGACAGTCCCACCCACAACGCTGCTCCTTCAACAAGCAACAGCAATGTTCCTTAATTCACTTAAACATGATATAAAGACAAAACCAAGACAGCAGTTCTAATCCCTCTTCAGTGCTGGTACTGGTTTGTACAATGTATGCTAGGCCACCTCTCCTCGTTCCTACACTGGACCCCACACGCCAGCAGAAGCGTGACGTACAGTGAACCAGGCAGGGGAACACATGCTGATAGAAATTAATCCAGTGAAAAGGGGTATTTCAACTAAATCAGTTCCTACACCTAACCTGTCACACAGCAACACAAATACTCATGCTGGCATGGAGGAGGAGTGAAGAAGCCCCCTGGCAACTGCTCAGGTTGGCTTTAACAGCACCCCTGGAAATGTGTTAAATCCCAGCCTCAACCAACTCCCATCTTGCCTGAAGCAAATTGCTCGGTTCTCACGAGTGATGGCAACTCAGCGCAAAAGACAGTATTTGCACACATTCTTCAGGTCAGATCTGAAAATGCATAGAGCACACCTAAAGGAGAGTTAACACGAGAAGGCAGTGTTCGCAGTGAGGATTTCTGTAGCAGTTTGAAGTTGTACAGCCACGCAAATGAAAATTACCGCCTTCGTAACAGAGCTGAAGCGAAAAAGCACACGAACAGATTCATCTGATTTCTCACTGAAGACATGCTCTTCTGCCAGTTCTGCCAGGGAACAGTAACCTCAAGCAGAGGGTGGAACAACAAATGGGTGTGGTAACAACTTTTTAAACTGCTCCTGCTAGAGCCTCCACAACACATCTGACCCTGCCCTTTGGCCAATATGGGCTTTTCAGTAGAGGTATGTAACTCTCAAAGCCTATGCCCCAAAATCCAGGAGCATCTAAAACAGGCTCTCATCTTCTTTGCACACGTGGAATTACAGATTCTTTCACGTTGTATGCTGAGCAGCCTGGCACCTATGTCCAATCCAAGTTCTGTTTCTTTTGAGAAAGAGGTCATGATTATAGGATGCTTAACATCTTCACAGAATTGAGTTCTGCCCAAAAGCTTGTGACCACAAACACGGTTTGAGAAGGCAGATAACAGGCCTGCCCTGTTTACAGTTAGTCAATAGTTATAGCACCACTTAGCACAAACAGTGTAATATTGGTAATCACAGACTGATGCACAGCAACTAAATATCAGGGTGGGGGGTTTTCTGCAGAACGATGCTATGCTTAACTTAAGTGACTGCTATTCTGTAAGTCCATTCAAGTAATTTCTATGAAGGCAGATGTGTAAGCAGGGCATGTTTCTTTTCCATCAAGCTACACCATCTTCCAGCTTTCTCCAAACACAAGGTCATCAGCAGCTTAATGAAAATCTGCAACTGAACTCTGGCAAGTGGAAAAGAGTGCTGTCCTCTGTGCTGCCATCCACCTACAAGCACCTGCCCTGGGCAGATCGACACGGTCTCACAGTCTTCAGGATACCTACGTAACAGACTTCAACACACAAGCAGGCACACTGAGGAAAGCCCACCTCTCTTCATATCTGGTTAACCAAAGAATATGTCGCCTAAATCTTTCCACTATTTTAAAAAAGGATCTGCTCCTGAGATGCTCAGGTTTGAACACTACAATCTTTTAGAGGTGAGACTGAAATATCACAAACTGAGAAGCGTGGGAATGCTATGTTGAGGTCACCTTTTTGCTGCTCTACTCAGAAAGATACATATAAAACTTGAGGACAAAACTCTCTCAACTAAAAGCTGCATGATTGCAGAAGTTAGACAAACCTATAACCTGTCTCTGGAAATCACCAGTCTTTATTCCTCTTAAAAAACAAAAAGAACAACTCAAACCCAAACTTCTTTGAAAGGGTGAACAACGAAACACTTTCAGCCACAAGGACACAAAAGCATTAGAATCAGTAATAAAAGCCAACCAAAATAAACCACACCACTGTTTTTTTCAGAACTACAACCTACAAAGACTCCCACAAGAAAAATGGCAACAAAAGCTACTTAAGTCACTTGAAATTTTGCTACCAATTAAGTAAAGAAGGCTTTCAAATAATCAGTTGCTTGAAGTTTCAGAAAACAGGCTGCAAAAGGAAGCAATTTAAAACTTCGCAGCAACATAATCTGCATTTGTATTTCATTATGTATTAATTTCCTCCGCTAAACAGGAAGCAGTTCAAGGCTCTTAACTTTCAGAACCCTGCAGAGCTCCATAAAGACCGTCCCCCTTCCTCAGTATGGCCCGCCCAAGGAAAGCCTACCACCATCACTCACCTAACTAAAACTACCAATATCTAATAAGCCTTCTGAAAATGAAAACTGACTTGGACCTAAGCTAAAGTCAGCCAACCTGTGCTCAAAAGTATTTTTCCTCAAATTCTCGTAACATAACTTGTCACCTTTCCATTGGAAAAAAAACCATCAAAATAACAAAATCCTTAAAGATTTGTCTCCATGGTTTAGGAAGAATTACTGAAATACTTCTGGATACCATAATGACGAAGAACAGTATAAAACACTGAACAAAAACGAACAGAGAGTCTACCGCAGAACAAAGGAACAGACAGAAAAAACTCAGTAATAACCATCAGAACAATGTAGGCAGAGACACCAAAAATTAATGCAGAAAAAGAAAAAAGCAATAAAAGCAAAAGAGGTTCAGTAAGCTAATTTTTTTAGTAGATTAAACAAAAACAACCCATTAACATAGCTCCCAACTGTTTTACTTCTTTGTTTTACAGAAGGCTTACTCCCAGGAAATACAACTGTGCAAGTAAGTCTCACCATGGCTAGTCCCTTTACTTAGGAGAGCAGAAGTTTTCAAGGCTTAAAACAAAAACTAAACAGCAACAATGAAAGAAGACTCACGAAGACAAATTCCTTTGTGTTATTTTCAGAGAAAGAACTGAAGAAGTAAATACGCTGTAACAGAGCTGGCCAAAGTTTTGCCTTCCTAATTCGGTAATTATTTCATACAGCCTGGAATGGGAGACAAAAGTTACACGTATATGTTTTTTCAACTATTTGTCCTGTACTGAAATGAAAATTTACCCCAATTGGGTATATTCTCTTCAAAACCTGAAGTCCAAAAGGTTTTTTTAGGAGAACGATGGTTTAATTTCTAGAATGTAAAGTTATTATAGCACCTACAGGCTTCTAAGCAATATTTCTCCCTCTATGAAAAACACCATTGACAATTCCATGTCATGCTGCTTTGCTTTTTTTCTGAAAAACGCAATTAGTTTGAGCATAAAATAATTCCTCAGCAATCAGAAAAAAAATGAAGCCTAGCAATAATACTTGCCTGCTGTTTTTGATATGCAGTATTTGGATTTATCTTCGATTCTAACAGTAGTGAACCTGGAAAAGGTACGAAGATAT
>JAHREE010000280.1:6125434-6140210 GCA_033628505.1 Tringa tobata
CGGCGGCCGGCAGCTGCCGTCGCGCCGCCGAGGAGACGGCGGCGGGCGGGGCGAGCCCGGGGGAGGCGAGGCGAGGCGAGGCAAGGGGCGGGCAGGGCCGCCCCGCACCCCCCACAGCCCCCGCGGGGGTGTTCCGGCGGGAAGAGGAGGACGGGAAGAGCGGCTCCTCTCAGGGAGAGGTGTGTGTACCGTGTAAGGCCGGCAGCGGCAGGTCCGCGTGAGAACAAGTTCGCTTTACAAAAAAAGCTTAAAAAAATAAATTAAAAAAAAAAATATGTTAAAGGCTATGCTAACAGCAGGTACCGGCGCAGACAAAGCATCCCCGAGAAGGCCGCCGCTGTGACACAAATGATGGGCGAGATGCACAGCCCAGCCCCTGCTGTGACAACAGAGCTCGGAGCGCAGAGGAGGCCCAGGGCTGAAGCCGGGAAAGAGAAGGTTTCCTTCGCCTCACAGAACAGCAGCGAGACCCTTCCCTGGCATCGCCTGTAGCCACTCGCGGCCTTTCCCTCAGTGGGGCCTGTACCATAACATGCCCTGTACAGACATAGAGAAGGCTCAGGAAGCTAAACTCAAGTTGAAGCTGTTCTGTGAAGCTTCTCAATGAGAGGAAACATGCTTAACTAGTCCTTACTGTACAATTTAAAACAGGCCACTTGCCAGGCATTGTGGAATCTGTAGATCTTAGTTTTCCATACTAAAAACTAGCTACACGTTTCCTCTCTACTAAAAAATAATTACATTTCACTGTTTGCATGGGAATAGGACAAAAAGCGTGCAAGAAGTCAAGCTGTGTGAAACGGCGGGGACTTCGGGGAGAAGGGGAAGCTTGAAAGTGTCTCAGAACAAAACCTTTCAGGCTGGGAAGGGAGATGGGAGGGCAAGTGCTCCCCAGGCCAGGGTGTGTCTCATTCCCAGACACAGCAAGACTTTTCCAGCTCTTGCCTAATGGCGAAAGCAGTTACACCGGTATAGCTCTTACTTACAAGACAGGCATTTCTCTGGTGTAAATTCAATCTCGTTCCAGATGAAGGGAAAGAGAAAGCTTACTACAGAATACACCACTATAAATAACTATATGCAGCTTTTCCATATGTTAGAGAAACAATCTCTAGACAGATCTAGGAAATTTACATCTATGTAACACTTAAGGCTCAGCTTTTGCTCTGACATTGACTGTAACAGGCCTCCTTAAAATTTGCTGCCGTTCAGCACACCCAGTATGTGACAGCCACCGGTCATTGCTTGGTGCAGCTTTTGATCAGCTGCACTGGTGTAGCTGAAGAGCTGAAAAGCCTTCTACATTCCTTAGGAGGCACCCCATTGCGTCTGAGGACCGGTCAGGCTGCTTATTTAACATCTGCAAAACAACTCACCTCTAAGAAAGATTAAGAGAAGCACCCTTAATGGGGTTCTGCAGAACTAGGGTTCAACCCCAATCAAGACCTTATTTTAATTTTTAACGTGGAACATTGAAGACACACAATCATGAATTTTCTTTGCAGAAGATGGCAACTGTAAGATACACCTCTGAGAACTATCATATACACTTTAACGGTATACAGTATTGGAACATACTTCAGGACATGTGCATCATATTGTTATGGATAGATAAGTCAGTAACCGTTCAAAAAGCCATGTTATGTTACTGGTTTCACCAACTATGGTTTGAACCACATTAAGCAGTTTACAATTGGGTTCCACATACGCCTTCCTGGCTACATGTTGGTGGCCTTTTCTACATTATATAGCCAGATCCCCTCAAGGTTTTACACATTGGGCATATTTCTGCCTCAGTGAAAGCTCAGTAAAAACGCATGAAAAGAAACATGAAAACCAATGGCCACAGCATATTGCTGCTTCAGGACACTTGCTACTCACAAACTCTCTCTCCCCTCTGCCAGACTTCTATGCATGCTCTTTAGCTCTTCAAACCAAGTGCATAAAACTAATTATGACCTCTCCTACTCAAGAGTAAATGGAGTACTTCTCCAGATGTGCAGAAGCAGCAAGAAACCACAGCAGAATATTCTGAACAAATTCTTATCTATCATGGTGAACAGCTACAGAAGGAATAGGAGACTCACAAGCCAGAATTGGCATAAAAAAATATTTCTCTGCTTAAGCTGTGAAATAAATCCATGACCTCTCCAGGCATGAAATCAGTGACCTCTGTGGAAAAATGCCACCCCACAACACACTGGGACTGCATTCCCTCAGACACAGGACTTCTCTTTTGCTCAGAACAGCGTCCAGGACTCCGCAGCCTTGGCTGTTAGAAGCGGCAGCATGACCTTGCCATCGATACCAATAAAAAGCAAATCAATTCTGGGGGCCTTTGCCTGGAGATGTGCAAGACTTGCCCCAACAGCTCTTACATACCCGATTTAAAACCAGGGTAAATACAAGACCAGAACAGTAACACACCTGAATCTCTTCATTGTAAGATTCAGAGAAAGCAAACTTTTTTGTTGTGGCATTGCACTGGCCAGCAGCTCATCTCTCCCCATTATCACAAGGTGACAAGCTATAGCTATTCAGAGTTCTCTGTTCTTCCCCAAAACAAAGAATTTTGGTAGGGTAGGCTGCAGACAGAGCAAGTCATCAAGTGTCACAACATGGAGCAGCAGGGAGCTCTAATTTTTTTGTGGTTTTCAGAAGCAAGACAGCTTATTCCTAAATCACTTCAAATTTCTTGGAGTGAAACTAAGAGAATGTACAATTCTCTCTGGCACGTAACCAGAAGTACAATTAGGTCAGCTCTTATGCTTTTATTATACTTGTAATATTTATTGCTGGCATTTAAAGATACCCCAGCTCCCGACGCTTTGCACCTGCGTGCAAGTGTTAGCTTTGTCAGATAAACGCGTTTCTGCCACTCTTGACCTACTGTAATGCTGCAACTGCCCCGCTTCACTTTCCATAGCAATTCCTCTCAGTGGCTCCATTTAAAATGAGTCATTACAGAAGCTTATTATCTGGGGCAGCAGAGACAAAATTCACTATTTTAAACATGAAAAAACAGCTACAGCAATAGGGCTGATCTCGCTCTCTCAAGCGCTATTAACCTACCTGCTCTCTGATCATAGCTGATATCACCTGAGAGTCAAGTATCTCCTGCCACCGTCCAACCTGCCGCTCCCAACAGCTCTCGGGTGAACCCGGGATGTCTGAAGCCAGCCTGCCTTCCCCTCCAGGACAGTACAGACTAGCATATGCTTACTCAATTCTTGGCTCCCATCGAGCTTCTCTCCTCAGGTAAGAGCAGCTGGGGTGTGCTCCTCCCAGACAATTCCCAAGCGTATTTTTTTTCCCACCCCTTCCCATAGGGCCTAAAACTTGTTACAAGCGCAGAAAGTCAGGCTGACTCTACAGGTTCTACCACAGGAACGTAAAAGTCTTTTTCCTACTTTATCATCCAACAAACAGAAAATCCCCCCAACACTCCCGAAGTTGATTTACTGAGACCACTACCTACCACACAAATTATTAATACTCCTGTTACTGCAGGCAAGAAGACACCTTTACAGGAAAGAACGGGATTGTTCTGGCTCCTAAGTTACCCATTTTCACAGATTCAAATGCAAGCATCCTACTTGTAATGTGCTAGCTAAAAAAAAGCTTCTAAAGTTAGTATTTTACTAACTAGGGCATCCATCTGTTCTACCAAGAGGAGCTTTAGAGAAACTGTTCTAGAGTAAAAGAAGCTAAACCTCAGAAAAACACTTTAGATTGATAATTTCATTAACACTACCCAGGATAGGTAACCAACAATATATCAGTTGATTAAGTTAAGTCACAGAAAGCATTAAAATTAAACACATAATAAACATTAGAATTCTTACTGAGAAATAACAGACTAGAGTCCTCAAAGAAGAGGAAAAGACTGCTAAGTAAAACTTTTTCAATCTTACATGATGAAAGACATACAACACAACTACAAAGAAACAAGCCAGTCATTTCTTTCTCCTTTAATATTTTAACTTAGAATAATAAAAAAGAGCAATTTTTACTGTACATTCACATTTCTCCTCTCCCCAGTGATTTTTCTTTTCTTTCAGGAGGTTCTGAGCCCACTTGCCACTAGGTGGGAAGTTAATTTTCTTGTTAGGTCTATATACAAATTGGTGAACATCAGAAGGGACACCTCTTTGATTTTCAAAGTCTGTACCTCACAAGTAGAAAAACAAGTAGTTCTTGTGAGCCCGTGGGAAATGTTTTGAAGTCTAAAAGAGACCAGTGAATCCACTGATGAAACATAATCAATAGAGGTATTCTGACACTCTTAATGAGGGTGTTTTAAGGGGAAGATTTGTCACATCAATTGTTCATTCCAAAACAATTATTTTAATCTTAATGTTTCAATTATCTACTTAAGTCAGTGTTAACAAACCCAGATACTAAACAACGATGTTTCAGCCAGGTTCTTTGTTTTGTCCCCCTTCTGCTCAGATACTTCAGCCAGTCTGAAACCTATGACAGTTATCAATGTATTTATCTGACACCGCAATCATGTTAAAGGTGATACTTTTAAGTCTTTATGTTTTGCTCAACATTTCAATCTTGTACACTGAAAAACCAGTAAAACGTTGGCCAAGTGTGCTTTTCAATCAAGTATACGGGATAATTCCTTCTCTCAGGATATAACTGTTAAATACTTGCTTCTCATCTTTACATTTGTATTTTGAGATGTTAGTAAGAAGAATCTTAAGCACTGAAATTTAATCTGTTCTTCAGTCTATACAATTCCATGTTCTTAGATTATCATCTCACCCTTTCTACACAAGATAAGAGCACTGTTTTTATTTTAAAAGAGTTTTTAATAAGCTTGAAGACTTCAATTTGAAGTTCTACATCACCTTTAAGCATAAATAGTGTCTATTTTAAAAATATGGTTCACTACCATCCACCTGCAGATTCTTGCGAAGACATCTACAGATTCTAGCAAAGGTCACTTGTATTTCCATGAACTATCACGCTTTTTTTCCTGAAAAGAGATAGAAAATATTCTGTAACCAACTAATTACATCAGGGCATGAAATTCAAAAACACTTCTTAAAAAAAAAAAACATCAGTGAATCTTAATTTCTTCTAGTGTTGGGAATCATTCCTAGAAGACTGCCACAGATTGCCTTAAATTATCATTGGTGCATTGCATTTCCATTTGCCCATCCCATTGTGCAACTGCTCTTGATTTTACAGACAGACACCTTCCTGTTATAGTAGCTTCTTAAGAGAAAAATCCATACACAAGTTTTGGGAAAAGTTTAGGCAGAGGTCTATTGACAGTTAAATACACGCTAGGAAACTAGGTCTAGAGAAGAGCTTTAGGCATTCTATTAATTGACTGAGATTGACCAAGAAGTCTCCACTGATTGACTCAAAACTTTCAAGAAAGCAGCTCCCCCCACCCCCGACCTTTCCCCCCTTTAAAAAAATGGTGGTGAGGTAGAGAAGAGGGAATGCTTATAGAAATATTGTAGATTAACAAATAAGTTTGTTTTGGAGAAAGTAGGCTGTCTAGGATGGGTGAAACTTTCAAGGCATTTGAAACAATTTTACAATATCAAGCTCTTTACAACTGGCAGATGAAAGGGCAGTTGCTAACTGAAGAGGTGCTGCAACCTAACTGCCAAATAGTATTTGCACATCACTAAAGGGTAACTGTACAATATAAAAACCAGATTGATACAATTCTTTACGATAGTTCTAAAGAAAGTGCAGTACTGAGTGATCTTAAGTTGTTCCCGTGCCCTTACCTGTCACTGGGATGAAGTAGATGACTGCGGAACGGTACCTCCCAGGATAATACTGTTTTTGTCAGTGAGGGTTTTAAGGGCAGTTGTGGCTGGGGACTGTAGAATTTTACGTGAAAGCCTCATTCTACCATCAGTTGGATCACGTCCAAAGTATTTAACCTGTTAAGAAAACAAACCACTTTAAGACTGATCAACTCAAAGAGCTGAAAATAGCATTTTCCTTAAAAGGTGGTGGGGTGTTTTTTTTTGTTTGTTTGGTTCCCAACTGCCCCCCTGCAATTTGATGCTAGAAAAGCCACAAACAATAGGCACCGTTTAGTCTATATTGGTCTGTCAAATTAATGTGGTGCTCTAGATACCAAGAGTATGACATTAAATAAATCTAATTTGAAACAATCAGGCCTTTAACCAGCTCAGAAAGAGAATATGATGCGGCAAAATACTTTCTTCGTAAACACAAAATAATAATAATAAAAAAAAAATCACTAAAATTCTAAAGTTAAAAAAATTACCTGAATTTCTTGTCCAACTTCTAATCCCAGGGCACTAGGATGTTTAATCTAGAATACAGTGTTTTTCAGAAAAAAAAATATTTCAGTGTGATTAATTTTGTAAGGTTAGTTATAAAAGTGTTTAGTTTATACTTAACCATTTATTACCTTTCTTTGATCAAGTTGGGAATTATGAAGTAACACTGGTGTCATGTTTGGATATAATTTTACCATCACTCCAGAATCTCTGCAACAGAAAACAGCACAGTTATTTCAAAATACATTGACAGCAGTCTGTTTGCATTTTACTCTGCATATTGACCTCAAAGCAAAGTAAAAAAAAGTAAACTTTTTGTAAGCAAGATTTTACTCTTCCCTTTTTCAAAAAAATCTTCTATCAACCATAACATGTCCAGTCATTTTTCCTTAATTGAAAGTGGATAGAAATTACTTCTTTCAGGACTGTGTATTTTCAGTAATAAGTACATCCAAAAAGTGCATGTAATTTCAATCCACTGTTTGTCTTACAAAAAGGTAAAAAGCAAATTCCTGACATCTCTCAGATGAAAAAAGGCCTGAAGTTTTACAATTTATAGAGACATTCTAATAACTGAACAAGCAGCAAAATTAAACAGCCTTATTAAGAAACAGAAGAATATTTTCAACAGAAAATATCAGGAATGATGCAGGTGCCAATGTCACCTGCAGAAGTTTGGCATCCTTTAAAAAAAATCAATTCTTTTACATTGTATTTAGGTATCAGGAATATATCTATGCAAAACTAATTTCTACTTTAACTCCACAGCACTTTTCATACCTTATTTCAGTTATCGTGGCTGTATAAACAGCACCAAATTCCAAGTTAACTTCCTGCTATAGGGTGAGAAAAGAAAACAGTGAGACATAAGTTTACAAAATGCAAATTGAAAAAGCTAACAACAAAAGTCTGTCCTTACATCATCTTTGCAGATTTCACGGATAAATTCCCTTGCTTCGTGCATAGCACTAGGTGTGGGGGCAAACACAGAGTACGTCTCTTCATCCAGCTGACTCACAGTTACGCCTTGGAAATAGAATTTAATGAAAGGATTTAGGTGAACATTGCTACTGTTTCAGCAAGCAGAAAAGTTACATTCAGTAAAGACTTGCATAGAGCAAATTGATTTTGCACAGATGCGTTACAAGCTCAGAGTCCTAATAATTTCAACTATTCTTCAGATTAGGCACCAGACAGCTTTACAGGGAAGAGAATGGAAACCGAGTTACAAGTATGCTTGCCGAAGACTTGGACAAACTTGTGTTCCATATAGGCACACAACATTATTATTATAAACCTTTTATGACAGGAAAAAATTCTTGAAAGAATTTTGATTTTATGAATGAATCTCAGCTTCTATTAATTTCACAGATTTTCAATAAAACTATAGCTTTCATTAATAGCTGATGGAAATTCAAACATTTCAGAGACAGAACATAGCAAGATTGCACGGTAAAATTCTTTACACCTCTGGAACAGTTTTCTGGCCAACAGACTGCATAGGCTTGCAACCAAAGGGAAATACGACTTTTTTCCTCCTTTTCTCCAACCCAGTCCCCTAAGCAGCACTAATCAATCTAGCCAGCACATTAAGAGTTTCAAGTCCAAAACAGCTGAAGCAGAACATCCATTTGATATGCTGTAGACACGAGCCTTTTTTAATTTTTAGCTTTGTAAAAGTAGGGACCAAGTGAAAAAGTTTTACTATATTAAGCAATAAAGGAAAGAATTTGCATTTACAAAGAAGTGCTCATAAAAGAAATCTGATTAATTTAATAATATCACAGCAGAAACTCACCTGTGCTACCATGGCTGACTATTGGTTGCACAATACCTCCATCATGTTGGTAAGGGATGGGCTATGCCTAGTTTCACTGCTTTGAGTAATTTGAACAAAGGGGTTTAATGGTGTAACCTCTCAGAAATGCTTAACACTTTGCAAATTCCGTTCGTTCACTTCCAAGGGCAACCACAATGTCAAGCTACAGGCCTAATTCTAAGTGACCTGCCAGTCTGCATTTATCTCAACCAAAGCATCAATTGCCCTGTTTAGGAAACAGTAGTGCAAAAGGCATAAACTCTGAATTTGGCACTTAAGGCCAGGCAGGACAAACCACTGTGTAAATAAATAAAATTAATTTATTTCAAGAAATACAACAAGGTCAGGAAAATTTTCTCACGCTACTCGCTCCCAGTTTAAGCCCCAGTACAGGTCACTCCTACAACGTGACAGACAGCTGGATTTCTAACGTATGCCAGCATGCTCTCAGTGTATGCAAGCTCTTCACAGAACCCGAGGAAAACAGTTGATGAGCGCTGTAGGAAAGAGCTCAGTGTCCCCTCTAAACCACAGCGAAAAAGCTTTCGTTTATAGGAAGAGAAGCTGCATAGATTTGCTCAACACTTAGGCATATCCACGATCAGACTTGCTTGACTTCACATCTTTCATTCAACGCTATCTGTGATACTGTCCCTACATGAACTTTTAATTGCCTCTTCTGTAAGCCCTGATAAACAGCATGACATGTACACCAAACTCCTGAGAATTCCTGCTGCCAGGCAAACTGCAAGCATTTTTACAGAGAGAATCTACACAGCCGAGGGCAGCTGAAGTGAGCTTCCCCTAGTTCTTCCAAACACATGCATCTCTTATCAAGATGTAGTACAGACTCAGTTTGTACTGAGCATTGGATCAGCTAAACATCTCAGTCTGAAAACAAAGGTAAATACTGTTTTACAGTCTGCAGCATAAATCACAAAAAGCATCCTATTCTCTTAATACTTCTTCATGTCTACTTACTAGCTTGCTACTGCTGAGGCACAAATGCCAGTTCTATGGAGGTGGTCTACAGAACAATTTGGGAAGTTTAAGCCTAGCTACTTAAAATATGTAAGGGCTTAAAGATAGCATTAAGATTCAGAAATACCTGTGCTAGAAATACCTGTGCTACCAAGATCCACTAATTAAAAACTCTACACTAGTAATTTTCATTTAGAGAGAAGTTAATAACACATTAAGATAATTTAATCACAGGAAGCAAGAATGTCTTACCAGTCTGTGCTTGAAGTTTTTTCAGGTTATAGGCCCCAGGACCAACGAATCTTAACCTTTTTGATAATGGAACATGGATAGTTTCTGAAAGAAAATTGAAAATTACTTCAAAATACTAAATATAATAACCTTAAAAACTATCACAAAAAATAAGTCACATTCACTTAGGCTTTAATCTTCTATAGCTACTTGTATTACTTACTAAACACTGATGTAATTACGTTTAAGAATTGAAATAAATGAAAACAGGATACAAATACTTTGATGAGCGTAAGCCACCTTGAGCCATACCAAAGCTGACATTCTATACGCATTCTGATTTTGCGAGTTTCACATCAGTTTAACTCTATTTTCTTGTTTTCAGTGAAATAGTACAGTGCTGCCCCATATAGCAGTAAAAAAACCCCCCAAAAATTTAAAGAAAAAGATAACCTCAAGGGGCAGAAACATGTAACAAACATTCATTAACAAAAGCTGTTTTAAGCAGCAGCTTATTGTTAAAAAGTTAATTATAAGAGATGAATTCATATCAACATACAATTAACATTACCTACAACTGGTCCACTTTCTTTTCTGTTAGGTCTGGGTTTTGCCAGCGTTTGGTTCATAATTTGTAAAATCTCCCTCTTAGCAGCTGTGGGGGTTGGCCAGGGAGCAGAGGGGGAGAAGAGGAAAGGAGGAAGAATGAAAAATAAAGAGTTTTGTATAAGATTAAAATAAATTTATGCAGTTTTTGTTCTAAAGTAGACAAAAATCCATTCATAAAATCTGCCTCCTGTCTAGCTTGAGAATTTATCACGGTAACATTTCAGGTAGCAGAAGGTTGTTGCAGTGTAACATTCTGCTCTGTGTATACAAAAGCTGTGCCTTCAGCACATTTATTGATTTTATGCAGCCTAGAACGTTACATACAGTTCTGTTTCAGTGTATTATTTAAATAAATCAGAGTGCTGATAGCAGCAGGGCACAGCTTTGATTAGTTAAGTTATAATACATTGGCCTGAAACTTTAGCTGAGCTGCCTGAAGCGGTAACACCATTCAAAAAGAATTACTAGTTCTTACATTTTAATAAGGGTTTTCTCATTAAAATCTTGCTTTTACAATCAAGTTGAAAATTTTCTCTTACAACTAGTTAAATCCTTATTAAAGCTTGCAGCTTCATTTTTTTATACAGCTCAATAAAATTTTAGCTGTACACGTCAGGATACAGGCAGCAGTAAATCTCAATAGTAGATGTAGCTGAATTTACGGTAGGTGAGAAATAGTTTGCTGTTCTTTTGATAACATTATTCTGTTAGACTTAAAAAGGTCATGCAGTAGGATGTTTGAACCTTAGTCCAAATGCACTTTGGAGTTATGGTAACCCTTTACATTCTTAACTAGCAACAGATGCCTCCTCCCTCTCCCAACTTTCACCATTCAAAAGCAATCCAGAGTTTCAGTGCGCAAAGCTGCGCTTCAGCCTTTACCACTTGTGTTATCCAGAGGGCACCGAGCTGCTAGAGCTTAACTGTGAACTCCTGAGATTATATGGACTTTTACTTAAGTTCAAAGAACTCACTGCTCAAGAGACATTTAAAGATTGGTCTGAAGTTACTTTAAAAGTAGCTTGGATCTTATTTTTAACAATGCTTTTTACTGATCTATTGCAGAGCAAAGAGCAAACTCTTTTTCCCCAACTCACCACATGTGGTTTGAATACAGCATGGCAAAAAATTTATAAACTGACATGGTTTAGTAATATTGTATTTGTATCAGTCAAATCCAAAATACTCTGTGCAAATGTTTCATAATATATTCCTCCACCGTGATGTTGCTCTTTTGTATGTTTCCAGCTCCCCTGCCCCAGTTTGCTCCACTGCTAACTTTGTTGTATTTTTCAAAACAAGTTACCCATGTACTAACTGGTGACCATAAGTACCACACCATTTGCAGAGTGTATTATTTTGTTCTCTTTTGATAAAAAGTAACCTCCAAGAGTAGCAGACAATTTCACTGACACAACGTACAATCACATGAAACTTAAGTGTGGTTGGAAGGGCCTGGCTTTTTGGAGATGGAATGCGCTTCTCAGACACAAAAAGCTATTTATTTTGTATGAAGTACCTGTATTGAAGCATAACAGACAACACCTAAACAAGACCACAAGACCAGTTTTTTCGAAGAGAGTGACTTTTTTCCACAATAACAAAAAAATATAATAATGTTAGTTTCCTAAAACTTAGATTTTAATGCAATTTATCGTTTAATATGATAAAATGGGTGCAAATACAAATATGGACCTACCTGTCGCTTGCTGAATAGCTTCCATTACAATTTTTATTGGTATTCCTGGCAGTTTTAGATCAACCTAATACAAAGAGAGTTAAATTATGTCAACATGTAAGGAAAGCTTTTTTAGACACATTCTCAAGAGTCCCATTTTGGGAAGATTGAATGTTACAATACCTGCAAGGCAGTTATTCCTTTATTAGTACCTGCCATCTTGAAATCCATATCACCATAGTAATCTTCAATTCCCTACCAGCAGAGACAGAAAGAAAGCAAATTGGAGTAACTTTATCCCAGTGTCGAGTCTCATTATACTAAAAGTACATTCAGTACATTTCAGTAAGCCACAAAGTAGTTCTGTAGACTTGGAATTACTTCTGAGACTCACATGTTTTTCTTCAGCCTTATTTTGCTGTTTATGATTAACACTGCTCCTTTCTCGCCGTATAAATTAAGAGCTTTTGTGGACTAGTTTCTGAACAACAAATCCACTAGCAGTGGGTGCCACAAGAAGAAGCAGCACAATAATATGCATTTTTCTCTCCCAGCAACTTTGCCAAGTGCTCGGTCTCCATCCAATATATTGTATTTTTAAGTAAATTAAAGTTTTCAAGAATTATTAATCTCTTTCGCCCAAGAGAAAAGACAAAATTCATTGGAGAGAGCTTTGAGAGCTTAAAAGAAATAACTGAGTGATTACAAAAAACGAGGAAACATGACTAGACATTTCACAGAGATTTTCTGAAATGAGAGAGGAGTCTGGGAGACAAACCAGAGAAGATAGAACTATTCAGTATTTCCAGTAGCATATGTTCCAGAATTAACTGGGTAAATTGTTACAGAAGGCAGCCATAGAGGGTATTTTACAGAATTAAGCAGCAATGAAGACAACAGTGCTAGAAACACTCACCAGGATGTCTGTCAGCAAGCGATAGTCCTCAATATCTCCTTTTTCCAGACTGCATTTGGTAATGAGACCTATTGCTACACCTGCCACTGCACTTGATACTGGAACTCCTAATAGTCGTAAATAAAAATACATTTTTATAACCTTTGTCATTTCCAAATCCTAAAACAAATTATCATATGCAGTTTGTCCTTTTAAGTGCCATATTTTGTACCTGCATCCATTAATGCCAAACTTCCACCACATGCAGAAGCCATTGAAGATGACCCTACAGAGTTAGATTACAGGAGGGAAAAAAAGTATTAAACATTGGTCAGATGTACCTGAAAAAAAAACTTGCTAGTGATATCCTTCAATGCCAGTTTGACAAATTAACTTGCTGCTAGCTAGAAAATACTGTGCAGCAACACGTATACAACAATAAATAATTGCAATTGGAAATTTTCTGTAGTAGAAGTATTTTTAAAAATAAATGGGTAATATAGCTTGAATCTTTCATGATACCAATACCAAAAAACTTGACAATCATCACTATTAATGTTAAATATTCTAGAGAAGCAATCTGTGGGTTTCGCAGGAAGCTGCAAATGGGACTCCTTCCCTCTCTCCACTAACCCCTTCTCCCACCCACCTAATCTCACTACAGTGCTAGGAAATAGGAGGTGGACCTCATGGAGTTTCTTGCCACCCAGGAGAATCTGTAGGAAGGTGAAATGGATAGCACTTTCCCAAACTGGGGAGATGGGAAAGAATAAATACAGACAGCCAAGGTAATTATCTCTAACTCAGTGAGGGTACCAGCTGTGATTAAACACCAAGGAACGGGTCTCAACACATGCTAATTTATTTTCCCTCACTTTGTAGCATAAAAATGCCCCCAAATACCATTTTATTAAACTCAGAAATTATGTTTGTATCTCATACTAATACTGTGCTTTTAGGCAAATGGAAAGAAAGGTCCGTTGTTCACGACGGTATAGATCTTGTTTTAAGTACTTCAGGTAATAGAGCTATCAAGATTACGAAGGTTCAAAATGAGATCTATTACCTAAAATGCCTACGAATCAAGTTTGTCAAACTCAAGTGTTTTTAAGAACTAAATTTAGTCTTAAAAATAAAATAAGTTAAAAATAAGAAAATAGTAATACCATTTGACTCTAAGACTTCAGAAGTAACTCGTATTGTGAATGGGAAATCCTGGGGAATAACTGGTTTCAAAGCTCTTTCTGCCAGTGCACCTGTTTAAAAAAAAAAAAAAAAAACAACAAAAAACCAAAGCAAACCACCAAGCAATCCATAAATAAAAAGAATCAGACAAAATATTAAAACTCAGAGTATGGGACTTCTCTAGTTTGAGCTTACCATGTCCAAGTTCTCTTCTGTTCATACCAGTAACTTTGCCAATCTCATTAGTTGCATAAGGAGGAAACTATGACGTAAAAAACCACGTATATAGAAAATTAATGAATATTTTTTCTCCATTTTAAAACATGCACTTAGAAAAAAAAATCTTTTAAGTTTTGATGCATCTCAGGATAAAAAAAAAAAAATAAAAAAAATAAATCAAACCACCACATGTCACTTAACTTGCAAACTAAGACCAGTTTAGGTAGTGTTTAGTATATGTTTTACCTCTGCAGAACAAGAGAATAAAGCAGTTGCAAGGTAGTTGGAAAAAAACACAATAAGCTCACTCCAATTAAACTTGTCAAGCAACGTATCAGATATCTTGTTTCTGCCATACAGATAATGGGACAAGGTATGTCTGTTGCCTGTACAAAATACTTTGAGAAAGTTCCAAAGGCTGAGAGAGATCCAAGATGTAAAAGCACTTATTTACTATTGGTATAGTAAGTCACCTGAACATATTAACAGTTTACTAAAAACAATAGAGCAGGTTAATCCTCCGTTCAGTAATAACCCATTCTTAAGAAGCTAACCTAACGTTAAGATATTAAAAAGGCTGTATAAAATGGCAATTTACAAATTATTGAGTGCTTTTTAGGAAAAAAAAAAAAAAGCTTAAAAAGCAGTATAAATTCACATATGAATTAGAATTTTAGCAAATTTAGACATAATTTATGTCCTTGGAAGTGAACAATTTCACTTTTAAAAGCAAGACATGAAGCCCTTCTGTGAATCATGCAGAAAGCTGCGACACAGTAAAACTCTCACCTCGTAATGCAGCATGAAGTTTTTATCTTTTATTCCGCTATTAATCAAAAATAAGACCATGTCAAAAAACAGCAACCAAACAT